>NWSH02000517.1:10707626-10721407 GCA_002382865.2 Heliothis virescens
GCCGCGCGCCTCCCTCTCGCAGCCGCCGGCGTGACGTCAGTGCTGGCTCGAAGATAGCCGGAACATCTTGCCCCTCCTTGAAAGGAGCAACTACTTTCAAGATTCTATTCAGCCTCCTCTTCTTGGTTAGTTAGGAGCGGACACACCTTGTTGACAGCGCGTCGCTCCGTTCCTCGATATGTTTTGAAGTCGGCGACACGGACTATACCGTCAGAGCCCGGGTATACTTTTTGGACACGACCCATCTTCCACTTGAGAGGGGGAAGGCCTTCTTCCTTGAACACTACAAGGTCTCCGATTTGTAAATTCTGCTGATGTAGGCGACATTTCGTACGCTGTTGCAGTTCGGCTAAATATTCTTGCCTCCATCGCGTCCAAAATTGTTGTCTTAAATTTTCTATTAAGGTGTATCGGTTCTTGGGGTTCTTGATCTCGCCTGAAGGTGCTGGCAGTGATGTCAGCGGCCGCCCGATCAGGAAGTGCCCTGGGGTCAAAGGAGAAAGATCGTTGGGGTCAGGTGATAAAGGAGTAAGGGGTCGGGAGTTGAGGATCGCCTCTATCTGTGTAAAGAGCGTACTCAACTCCTCGAAAGTAAGACTACTATTTCCTGCAATACGCTTAAGGTGGTGCTTAGCACTCTTTACGCCAGCTTCCCATAACCCACCGAAAGTGGGAGAATAGGGTGGATTGAACACAAAGTTAATGCCCTCATTGCTAGTAAAATCGTGAACAGAGCGCAGACTGGATCGCAACATCCTACCCAATTCGTTTCTCGCCCCTACAAAGTTTTTTGCATTATCGCAATAAATATTATAAGGTTTACCTCTTCTGGAAATGAATCGTTTCAGGCAAGCAATGAAGGCTGCTGTACTGAGATCGCTGACTGTCTCGAGATGAACTGCCTTTGAAGCAAAACAAATAAATATGCACAAATAACTTTTAGATACCCGATTGCCGCGACCCTTCTTACTGGAGATCATGAAGGGACCAGCGAAGTCAGTTCCGCAGATCTGAAATGGATAAAATTCAGTGACTCTATTTGTAGGCAGATCACCAAAATATGGATTTAAAGTTTTTGCTTTGAACCTTTTGCATATTATGCATTTACGAACTATACTTCTAGCTAAAGTTCTGCCTCCTATAGGCCAAAACTGTTCTCTAAACGAACACAGTAGAAGTTGAGGACCGGCGTGACCAAGACGCAGGTGATCAGCTGTCATTAAGATCTTAGTGAAATTATGTTTTGAATCTAGCAACGCTGGATGTTTTTTCTCATATTGAATAGCAGCATTTTTGAGTCGACCGCCCACTCTCAACACACCGATATCATCGATGAATGGAGATAAACTTAAAATATGAGATTTAGGCTTAAGAGACTTCCCTTTAGATAAAGTGTCGATTTCATGTGAGAAACATTCTCGCTGAGCCATTTTTATGAGAAAATTAAGAGAATTTTGTAGTTCAACCTTGGTCAACGGTGNTAAAAATGGAGGCTTTATTAATTGATTGTAGATTTGATGAAGTAGTTCACTGCTTGAGTTCATAGATATAGGTATATAGTGGTGTGTGCTAGCCAATATGTCGTTAAAGGCATTTTACTATGTATTATAGCATAATTGACATTGTTTAATAACACTTTTGTTATTTATCATATTATATAACTATTAAATATTGTTATAAGATTCTTAAAATCTAATAGACAGACATGTGTTGCTGGGGAGTTTGTTGCGCCACTTCTTCTTCCCAGCAAAAACACATAGGAAGTGGTGAAGGGCGGGCGTTTTGGGGGCTGTCTGATGTAATTTTGACGTTCGAAAAGTGCTGTTTTCAGCCTACTTTGAATAAATGCTTTTTGATTTGATTTTGATTTTGATTTTGATTTTACGCCCAAAGTTAATAGCAAAATGATTTGGTCGGTTTTAGGATATTTATTATAAGTATAGGCGTTAGGAGTTTACCAACAACTTTAACAAGGACTTTAACAACTGTCTTTTATCAAATCTTTCAGCGCGAGTTCATCCTACAAGCACTGCGGGATGAAAACTTGGTTCTGGAACCATTCGAGTGAATTCTGTTAAAGAAATAAATAGCTTTATCAATCACCAACGCAATCGAAAGGATTATATTTCAGTCAAACTGAAAATGCAGACGTTCCGAAAATGAGCAACTAACGAGAATAGTTAAACGGACCTGTAATTTGCATACAGATTGGCTTTCAGGGATAAACGGTCCATTTGTATTCAAACGCAGGAACCCAGCTCAGTGGTCGAGGAGCATTTATCCAGTTTAGGATTTAAATCGACCACAGTATCATCTGCTTATCGATATCATGTACTCCTAAGCTCTCCCATCACTAATGCACAATATTTTCCTTTCTATTTAACCTTATTTTGGCGAAGTGCCAGTTCCAGTTTTTAGGCACCGAATTTGGCATGCAGTCGATTTTTCTAGGATTCGTATTAAAAATCGATTATACATACGATAAAGGAGGACTATTATGCAATGCTGGATTGTGCTGTTGCGTGGAAAAAACTTTAAGTCTGTGTTTGTTGGCTTTAAAATATTTCACTTATAATTCGTGTAAGCTCATTAATTTCTATGCAAATCGTGGCGTTTCCATAGATCATTTCTTATAGATTCAAGGAACTGTTTATAATATTCTGAGATTAATCTGCCCTGAGGTCACTCAGGCTTTGACAGAAGCACATGATAGGCATAATGCTTCTGTTTGTTCAACCACTGAATATAATCCTCTTATGGTGCTCTATATAGCACTGGGTTCAGTTTTTTCTGACCTGGGTATACCTGGCTATGTTTAATTGTACCTATATTTTTTCTAGCAAGAGCTCACAGAGCTCACACTAGCCAATAAAAAGTAGGCTCATTTAGAGCCTGTTTCCATGGCTCTAGATTTTGTTCTAGCTAATTGACAGACAATGCTGCAGGAATGTTTTTAATTTTGACGACTTTTCTAGAGCATTCTCTGTTAGAGAGATTATAGCAGATCTAGAATAGAAACGGGTCTTAAGTCGTCCTAATGAATTAATGACTATTACACGTCCTATTCGTTGCGGGATACAATACATAGTTGAGGTGAATGACATACGACCGGGCCGAGACTGCCGATGCTGACGAACGAGGGGAGCGCGAAAATAGACCAATCTGATGTACGTGACGTCATTCATACCCAATATAGGCATGGACAGGCAATATTTAGATTTTGGCTTAGTTAGGCAAAAGCTTTTTTAAGATTCATTTCATTGATGCTACTTTTCTCCTAGTTCCCACTAATATTTTAAATGCGAAAGTTTTTGAGGATTTATGTATGTCATGTATGTTTGTAACTACGTCATGGAAAAACGGCTGAACGGATTTTGCAGAAACGCGAGAGATCGAAGTAACATAAAAGCCACATAAAAGTTTTGTCCAGGTGCGGGAAATAGTTCCCCTTGGAAAGTGGGAGAAATTGCTGACAAAAGCTAAAATAATAATAAAAAACACTAACAATTCCTTTAGCATTATGGTTGAAAATCGCTTGACCATCAGCCACACAGCTTATCATTATCTTCCCCAACATTTATGGGGTTTGTGCTATCTGTAACTGTTACTCATATACGTATATCTACGTTGTGTAGATGCTTATAATTTATAGGAAGGAAAAAGGTAACACGGAGGGTATAGCAAGGGCTCGCAATTTGAAGCTACTAATGCGCTCGTTAAACCTTAAGGTTATCGTTGTACGTGTCTTCGATGAATCTTATGGCAGTTGGAAGTACATCCTAAGCAAATAGGACGTGGCACAGAATAAGTTTGAACTTTTTTTATATGTATGATTTAAAATAAATTATGTTTATTTGAATTAATTTATATTGCTTTGTGCGTATACATACATATCAGTTTACTCAGGTATAGGCGTCTGCAGATCCACCTACATCAATCTGTCTTTCTTCAATATATTTTCAACCATATCACAATAGTGCAAGGTTCATCTGCCTAGCCNTATAGGCTACTTTTTATCCGAGTGCGCCTAGTTTAGTATACATAGATCCGTACTTTCGCTTTTATAATATTAGTAGAAAATCTAATACCTAATTTATTTACTGAAATTTACTTTCGTTATTTAACTAACTTACTGCTTTCCGTGAATTTCCACACTTTCCGTGGAAACTTTTTATGTATGCTTTCTCTGCTATTCGTGTACGGGAGGCCTGCCTGTCTGACCTCCACAACCCAGTTACCTGGGCAACCTGGCACCCCTTGGTAAGACTGGTCGTCAGACTTTCTGGCTTCTGACTACCCGTAACGCAAGGTTAATGTTCGATATTTAGATTAGATATTTATATGTAATTATGTTTATTGTTTGATTTGTACCCTAAAGGCTCTGAAACTACTGGGCCGATTTGAAATTTCTTTCACTGTTGGGAAGCTAGAATATCCCCGAGTTACATTAGCTATATTTTATCCTGAGTACGGACAGTAGTTTCCACGGGATGCGGGTGAAACCGAAAACAGCTAGTAAGCTATATTTCGTCCGGGTACGGGTGAAAGTTCCCCTGGGACGCGGGAGAAATCGCGGGGAAACAGCTAGATATTTATAAAATATCAATAATGTCACAAGAGGAAATACAAATCTCAAGTTCTAAAAATAGAAACATCAATGGTATTGGAATTGATTTTTTCCCATAGAGTTACCACATATCTTTGATGAAAATAACACCCATTCATCCTTTTCCGCTAGTGAAAAGTGATATTCCTATCATATTGCAATAGTACCCTCTAAACGAATTTCCGCAATTCGAGCTATTTTAGGGGTTGGGGCTGTTACCATGGCAACTGTTAGCCCCACTTGAAAGAGAATCATTTTATCAGTACAGATGTAGTGTTATGTAATATTAATCTCTGCTATATTGAAATTACTTGAAGGTATTTGTACTTCGTCCATATAAATTTTACCGTGGAAGTAAATTGCTCTACCTATAACGTCACCCGTTGCTCTTGTGCACTAAACTTTTCAAAGTAGGGTAGACTAAGATAATTCCTTCTGAAGTTTAGACAGGAAAGCAAGTCATGCTTACCCACGTACCGCCGCTAACTATACTTACCGCACTACGCTTCGCTCCTCTTTCAAAGTACTTACAATAACTACATAGTTACATATTGTAACAATTTTCACTCAAGTGGAATTTGATTAAACCCTACCAAGCAAATAATTAAGATTGCCCACCTCCTTGGTTCGTTTCTCAATTTTTTAATTAAAATAATTTTGCTCGCTCGTGCAAATTCTGGATTGAGAAGCTGTGAAAATATTTCTTAAATGTTGCCAAATAATATCTCAAACTTTTTCGGAATAGTGGGTATTGTAATTAGCGTGGGAACAGTTTAGAAATTTTTGAAAGTGTTTTATAATAAAAAAACTTTCTTCGGTTATGATTTTCTTTTTGTACAATTTCCAATAGCTATGGAAGCCAGAAATATTGCTACCAACAGAATTGAGAGTTGCAAAGCCATGTGAGATTTTTGAAAAAGTTCGCAATGGAGTCGGGGTTTTTAAATTCGTTGCCGAGAATCCCATCTGCTATTCACAGATTGGCTCTTTCAAGCTGATGGTCTTGAAAAACAAACTTAAAAAACACAATTGTTAGAACCCAAAGGAAAGGGATAATTTAATGGACACTAGAAATAACAAGGGCCGAAGGGTTTAGATCTGAAATAGCGACAAACCCTTGTCTGAGGGGAGAGTCAAATCTAATAACAAATAAATGTATTAGTTCTAGTTGGGGTCATGAGTTTAGTAAATTCTAATTGGAATATTCCAATATATTCAATCACTGACACATAAGGGTTAGTCTCCTAGTTAAAGTGATCGTGTTGATAATTTGGAGGTACATGATTACTAACCTGCAACATTTAGCCAAATGAGTGAACTGTCGCGATTAAGATAAATTATCCTCTGCGCTTCGTTCATTATGCTCTAACAGCTTGTTACAGGCCAATAATTATACAATTTACGACAGCTTAGTAAATTTTCCTTCTTTATAAAAGCATATCGATAGAATATCGGAGGATATAATATTTTAAAATATATTTATAAAGCTAAAGAAGTAAATTAAATAAGACCAAGTGAGACGGAAACATCCATATTACAAATATCAATGCATAAATCTTATAATCAGCAAAGCAGATCACCTTCAATGTGCAGTAAAGTTCACACGAGTTGTAAAAGCTGCACCGCTCGCCTAAGGCGAGTCATTTACGCTTCGGATTAATCAAACACATTTAATGGAATGCTGGACAATCGCTGTCACATCACGGAGATTGGGAGCTATTGAGCCGCAGGATTTCAGTCCCTAAAACAACTTCCAGTTACGGTAACCGTAATGTACAGACAACAGCAGGTCACGGTACCCGAATCTGTCAAATTTTACCAAACGAACATTAACCTTCTACTATTGTGATAAGGTTGAAAATCTATTGAAGAAATTTGACAGATTNTCTGACCTCCACAACCCAGTTACCTGGGCAACCTGGCACCCCTTGGTAAGACTGGTCGTCAGACTTTCTGGCTTCTGACTACCCGTAACGCAAGGTTAATGTTCGATATTTAGATTAGATATTTATATGTAATTATGTTTATTGTTTGATTTGTACCCTAAAGGCTCTGAAACTACTGGGCCGATTTGAAATTTCTTTCACTGTTGGGAAGCTAGAATATCCCCGAGTTACATTAGCTATATTTTATCCTGAGTACGGACAGTAGTTTCCACGGGATGCGGGTGAAACCGAAAACAGCTAGTAAGCTATATTTCGTCCGGGTACGGGTGAAAGTTCCCCTGGGACGCGGGAGAAATCGCGGGGAAACAGCTAGATATTTATAAAATATCAATAATGTCACAAGAGGAAATACAAATCTCAAGTTCTAAAAATAGAAACATCAATGGTATTGGAATTGATTTTTTCCCATAGAGTTACCACATATCTTTGATGAAAATAACACCCATTCATCCTTTTCCGCTAGTGAAAAGTGATATTCCTATCATATTGCAATAGTACCCTCTAAACGAATTTCCGCAATTCGAGCTATTTTAGGGGTTGGGGCTGTTACCATGGCAACTGTTAGCCCCACTTGAAAGAGAATCATTTTATCAGTACAGATGTAGTGTTATGTAATATTAATCTCTGCTATATTGAAATTACTTGAAGGTATTTGTACTTCGTCCATATAAATTTTACCGTGGAAGTAAATTGCTCTACCTATAACGTCACCCGTTGCTCTTGTGCACTAAACTTTTCAAAGTAGGGTAGACTAAGATAATTCCTTCTGAAGTTTAGACAGGAAAGCAAGTCATGCTTACCCACGTACCGCCGCTAACTATACTTACCGCACTACGCTTCGCTCCTCTTTCAAAGTACTTACAATAACTACATAGTTACATATTGTAACAATTTTCACTCAAGTGGAATTTGATTAAACCCTACCAAGCAAATAATTAAGATTGCCCACCTCCTTGGTTCGTTTCTCAATTTTTTAATTAAAATAATTTTGCTCGCTCGTGCAAATTCTGGATTGAGAAGCTGTGAAAATATTTCTTAAATGTTGCCAAATAATATCTCAAACTTTTTCGGAATAGTGGGTATTGTAATTAGCGTGGGAACAGTTTAGAAATTTTTGAAAGTGTTTTATAATAAAAAAACTTTCTTCGGTTATGATTTTCTTTTTGTACAATTTCCAATAGCTATGGAAGCCAGAAATATTGCTACCAACAGAATTGAGAGTTGCAAAGCCATGTGAGATTTTTGAAAAAGTTCGCAATGGAGTCGGGGTTTTTAAATTCGTTGCCGAGAATCCCATCTGCTATTCACAGATTGGCTCTTTCAAGCTGATGGTCTTGAAAAACAAACTTAAAAAACACAATTGTTAGAACCCAAAGGAAAGGGATAATTTAATGGACACTAGAAATAACAAGGGCCGAAGGGTTTAGATCTGAAATAGCGACAAACCCTTGTCTGAGGGGAGAGTCAAATCTAATAACAAATAAATGTATTAGTTCTAGTTGGGGTCATGAGTTTAGTAAATTCTAATTGGAATATTCCAATATATTCAATCACTGACACATAAGGGTTAGTCTCCTAGTTAAAGTGATCGTGTTGATAATTTGGAGGTACATGATTACTAACCTGCAACATTTAGCCAAATGAGTGAACTGTCGCGATTAAGATAAATTATCCTCTGCGCTTCGTTCATTATGCTCTAACAGCTTGTTACAGGCCAATAATTATACAATTTACGACAGCTTAGTAAATTTTCCTTCTTTATAAAAGCATATCGATAGAATATCGGAGGATATAATATTTTAAAATATATTTATAAAGCTAAAGAAGTAAATTAAATAAGACCAAGTGAGACGGAAACATCCATATTACAAATATCAATGCATAAATCTTATAATCAGCAAAGCAGATCACCTTCAATGTGCAGTAAAGTTCACACGAGTTGTAAAAGCTGCACCGCTCGCCTAAGGCGAGTCATTTACGCTTCGGATTAATCAAACACATTTAATGGAATGCTGGACAATCGCTGTCACATCACGGAGATTGGGAGCTATTGAGCCGCAGGATTTCAGTCCCTAAAACAACTTCCAGTTACGGTAACCGTAATGTACAGACAACAGCAGGTCACGGTACCCGAATCTGTCAAATTTTACCAAACGAACATTAACCTTCTACTATTGTGATAAGGTTGAAAATCTATTGAAGAAATTTGACAGATTGTGGTAACTTGATGTCTGTACAAATTTGCCGGGCCAGTCCCCCCAGGCTCGAGCGATTTGCTCTCAATGAGACAGACATGAGGGTTCTCCACACAGATTGGATGTCAGGGCAAGCGTGCCGCGCGTCACTACTCGCCACACGGCCGGCTTTTAGTATAACAACCCTCCTACAGTAATGAAATTAAATTAGTGTCCCTTTCAGACCACTTAGACTCCATGAATTATATTACCTATACCATTTAAATTAAAGGAGTTTTGTCTTTTGCCAAGTTGATTCCCTGTCTCGTTTTGTTGGACTAAGACATGTTTGAAGAAATTGGGTATTCTTGCTTACTCACCTCATTCTGTTAATTCAGTTTGAAATATCAACATTACGCTTTTTCTGAAAATTATTATTGACGCTATAATTTTTGCATAAAAGTAATGCGAAGATTGTATTTATAAAGGTATAAATAATTCCAACAGTATTCACTGGTTACCATTGTGAATTTTATTTTCACTTTTATTTCAGGGAAAATGACGCGAAAAACTGTTCGCATTTGCGCTTCAGCCAACAGTCGTTTCATGTATTATATACATTTATACATTACGTGGTGAGGCTAAAGTCCAGTACGTTTTGAGACAAAAATTTGGTTCTTGACCACTCAAAACAACATTAAAGAAAAATACAATTGCTAACGTAGGTGACAGCAAAAATATTCAGTTTTTAAGAAAAATAATCATTGGCCTACAGACGACGTATAAAAAGTAAAGGTTGAATTGTTAAGATTAATTTGTAATGAATGAACTGGGTGCTACTGAATGCGCTTTAATGAGAATGTAATGCGCAAGCGCAGACGCTTTTAGCAACATCGACACTGGCAATGAGCCGGGAAAATGCAACTATGACATTTTGCATAAAGATAGTTAGTTGGCTGGTTTAGTTTATTATTTTTAATTTCTTAGTCGCTGACACATCTCATAATAGCTAATTTGGTAACTTATCAGTAATTAGTATTAGTAATGGAGGAGAATTGAGGAATAAGTAATTGGGGGAGTGCTCCGAGGAATTATTCAGACTGTCTTCGTTCTATGCGATAGCAGTCCCATCAACAACACTAGGTTGACAACTGGAAATGAGCGTAATATTACAAAAAAAAAAATCATACAATAACAAACATACCAAAAAGTTCAGGTTTCACATTACAGAACCATGTTGCTAACCGACTATATAATTTTGGTATGTACCCATCTCACATTCATATTTTAATCATGTAAAATATTTATGAGCAAATAAACCCACGAGTATTAGATAAAAACAGACAATAAGTACCTTCCAACAGACTACAAAAAGTTAATCGGAATCGATGAACAAAGCGTAAAAAATACACCCATTGATCCCAAGAGAACCGTGTCCATATTAAAAGAGCCTTTTGTTTCACAAATATTTACAGAGAATAATGCAATCTGCTCTGTTTCGCTATAAATCAATAGCACGTATGTAAATCATTGATTGCAATATTCCATGTACAGGGGATGGGATGGCTTCTCTCGAAAATGTTGGCGCATAAATCAAGTCGAGCGGACAAGGGAGATAGTCTCGCCGATTGTATTGACCGTCTGATTCCTTGCTTCCATTACATAATGGACTTATAAAGGCTGTTAAGGATCATGGAAATGTACGTCCAATCGTACAGTAAGAGTATAGGCCCCCGTGAGTTATGTGCCAAGTTTTGATAGGCCATTTTCCTCTATTGTGTGTTTATCTTTGAAATGTGTGTTGGGCGTGCCAATGTTAAGAATGAAAGTTTTTGTACGACACACATAATTGAGATGTTAACAGAAATACTTATGGAGTTATGAGAGGGAGACACTTAATACCATAAAAACTGGGTCATTTTATTTGTCGTTACGTACTTGTTTTGACCGACTTAGATATTTGTGAGTAGTGAATCAGAATCGTAATCCGGATTAATAAGAAGTCATTTTGTGATATTCCATTAATTTGCAATCTTATCTCGTTAGCAATTTGTGTGATTATGATTCAATTGAAAACAAATCACAATGATGTATCATAACTGCGATCAATGAAAGATTAGCTTAATCACTTTTATTAGTAAAAATTGCGGTATTACTGAAGTAATTTCGCCGTAGATATAATAAATTATGGCGTGACTGATATCAGTTGCTTGGTATATTAGCATTATATGTTATCTTATCATTACACTTGAACGTTTTGTTGTTTTCGTTGGAACAGAGGACACATTGTATTCTTTATTCAAAGAGAGATTGAAGATCCGCGCTGAATGCTATCGCAATGGTGCAGTTTGGCTTAGTTATACAGTCTTTGAATCTAATTAATGGTCATGATATCAAACAAGATATTCGTAGTTGGTAAAATATATACGAGAGCATGTTTTTCGTGAAGTATTTATTGAGGTAAAGCGAGCATTGAAACAAAAGCAGTAATTGGTTTTGAGATCGCCTTTTCCTTATAAACCGGTCATTTTCATGTCTATGATGTTTAAGAGCACATTTCACAGGTGCCAGATAATGCATAGAAAAACAGTGAAAATTAAAAACATTTTTATGGCATTATCTGTCAAATACGGGAATCTCTGCCTACAAAACAACACAAGTTTGTTTTAATATGAACAGGAAGGATAAACCTATAAAGTAATGCGAGTACTTAGTACACTAATAAAGCTACTTAATTAACAGCATTTGGATGATATACTTATAGCATTGGATTATGTGTTATTTTCCTTCCTGCTAGTTTTGTTCAATTGATTATTTAGCATTGTTTCAATTAGGCATGCTTATAAGTTCTGAGTCAAAAATTAATTACCTAAATCCACTGGTATTGTCTGCTACCAGCTTCCAAGTAATCTTTTGTGTAGTTTTAATAGGTTCCCTGAGATTGCTTAAGACTTTTACTTTTTTCATGCATCGTGTATAGGAGAATAAATAGCTTTCAGGCAAAATGGGGAGCTTTTAATGACGTGGTCAAAGTAGGTACTTAAATGAAACACTAGTATAGAACATTCTACACATACTTACCTACGTATAGCTTTTGAAAATGAAGTAGGTTACATTAGTAATAGATTGTAGCTTCCATGAACTTATGTACCAATTGAAAAATAACTTGTACCTTTTTAAATAGTATGTAAGTGAATATTTTATTTATTTATCATAAAAGTTGTTGCATGCGTTTTTTTTTTCAAATGCTGCCTATAGAAATTACACCAATTTACGTACAAAGTTCTTATTGGAATTCCTAAAATATATAACCATTTTTTCTCCTACTTACTATAGTAGCTCGATAATGTAGCAGAGATCCTACAGAGCCATATAAAACCTGTTTATCTGTAACGTAATTAAAAACAATACCTCATTTTTAATGTGGCATAATATACCAACAATGCAGTATACCTATACTAGTGAATAGCACGTTAGGTGCAGATCCGCACCTAGCTAATTAGAGTTCCGTGTTTGACGTGACGTCAGATGCAAATCCATACGCATTTAGTTTGCGGAGGGGGTGTTTGACACCCCAGTGCGGTGCGACGTATCTAGACGCAAATGTGAATTTATTCCATGAATAAAAACATTTTTATCTCTTTGTTTTCATTCAAATGCGGCCATTCCCTGAAAATGTTTTTAAGTTTTGACGTTGATGATATTTTAGATTTGAATCTCTAGATCTATGCGTCTCCAAACTCTTCTAAATTATAACTAAAACTAGGTGAAGTGTCGTTTAGGTACGAGACTAGCATCATCAGCATTTTGCATACATACATTTGATAGCTTTGACACATTTTTGTGAAGAAATAAAAAAAACGTAAATTAATTGGAATGTATTTTTTCTTGTTACAGCAATATGTTCGTTGAAGCAGTTCCAGTGCAACAATGGCAAGTGCATACCCAGCATGTGGGTGTGTGACCTGGAGAAGGACTGCGAAGATAACTCCGATGAAGAAATTGAAGAATGTAAAAAAGGTTAGTCGAATTTCCTTTGTTCCATATTACTAAGACGTCTCTCCGTCTGTTTGTTTGCCCATTCAACAGTTTCACGAAGAGTGAGCTCCCATACATAACAGTGATTTTTGGGTGTTTTGTAGACACGGAACCCTTCATGTCCGACTCGCACTTGGTCGGTTTACTTTCAACAATTAGTATTACGTATTGTTAAGTCTGGTGGTAAATTGGTGAAATCTGTCGCCTCGTCTTTTCGCTACCAAAATGCGTTAGCGATTCGGTTATTTATAGAAACATCGACGTTTGGAGCGACGGTTTTTAGCCCAATTTTTAGAGCGTTTCAGCAAAGTAAATTTATTTTCCTCTCTACAGTTTTTTGGATTCTGGTTGTATTTTTTATATAAAAAAAATTTATATCAATTCCGCTGCTGTCCAGTACCTATGTGTAGCACTTAGTACGAGTAAAGAAATAAGTTACCGTATTTTTCGTTGGAGGAAAAAAATAGATGAAAGTTAAATACAAAAATGAATAAAGTTACTCACGATACTTAATTCTTATCAAGACATTTCTGACGATAGACGTCACTGCAGACAATATTCATATTAAAAATAACAATTCTATGTTTTCCTTCATTGCACGTTAAAACGAAACATTGTTCACATTTTAACTCCTACTTGCGTTATTACTAGGGATTGCAATCCGGTCCGGCGGATCCGGTAATCCGGCGGATCCGGCGTGTTTCTAGACCTACCGGATCCGGCACTAATGCCGGCCATACACGCTACGGTCTACCGGAGAGGTCCGCCTGTGCAGGTATGCCTGCGCAGGTCAACCGAACAATGGTAGCGTGTGTGGGGAAGTTCCGGTGTATCGGAGCGGTCTTCAGTTCTTTTTACGATGGCATCGAATGTAGACGATGATACGACATGTGACATATACTAAACTTCGTCTTTACTAATTTGCTTATTTGTAATATGATAAAGTTTTACTGTGATTTTATGATAATAAAACTTTATCCACAAATAAAGCAAATTAGTAAGGACGAAGTTAAGTAT
>NWSH02000517.1:10722193-10735597 GCA_002382865.2 Heliothis virescens
AAAAAAAAAATCAATTGACATTTGCAGTCAACAAAAAAATCTGTGAGAGGGCTCTCTATACCCGACATATTACTTTCCTCTATGAACTGATGACTGGCGCAACCTGCGCAGGCGACCGGAGTACGCGCACACACGCACAGGTACACCGTACGGTGTCACTCAAAAGAATCGATTTTCGATCTTGCGCCGGTCGCCTGTGCAGGTTAAAAAAACTGCACAGGTCTATTCCCACACACATTCCGGTCTACCTGCGCAGGCATACCTGCACAGGCGGACCTCTCCGGTAGACCGTAGCGTGTATGGCCGGCATTACGCACCGGATCCGGTGCCGGATCCGGTAAAACTCTAAATCGCGAAAAATACATTGAAAAAGGCACTAGTAAGTCAAATCCTCAAGAAAAAGAAGGTTATCGGAGAGTCAATAGTAAAAGGAAACAGATTACATATGAGAAAATATTTAATAAATAAATTACATAACTTAAAAATAATGACTTCGTATGAAATAGAGGGAGAAAAAGGGACAAAATAACACTTTTCACATGGCTCTAGAAGCAGCAGAGGGTGACGAGGCCCGCCTTCGAACATCTGGCGGGCCAATACCTGTCGGGGGTGCGGAAGAATGCTTCGGTGATACCCGTGCCCTCGACCACAGGTACATGAAGGCAACACCAGGTGGGTTTTTAGCCGGTAAGAGTCCGGCACGCCCCTCCACCGACCCCAGGTGGAGGTTAGTCCATGAGGATTTTCCCCCGCAGGTGTCTGCCGGTCTGTTGACTGTGTTTATTTTGCCACAGACTTCTAGATCCATGTTAAAAGTTTTATTTGGTTCCTTTCAGTGTTTTGTGAAGTTGGTTATTTCTTTTTTTGTAGAGATTTTTATTTTATGCTTTTCAGTTTTTGGGTCTAAAACTGTAATATTTTAATACAAACTCTGGGAGTCGTAACCAATAATTAAGCCATAATCAACTCAATATCAAGTTTTCACTCGATGCTTGCCTGCAATTTTCATGAGTTGCCCTCGATTTCTCAGGGTGTCCATCATCAGATCCTGACCTGACAAATATGGAACCAGTCAAACTTTGACTAAAACCCACCGTGTTCCTTCTGGAGCCCTTTGTGTGCCAAAGCAGCGGTAACTCTTTCGAACAATCCCGCAGCCCCGTCAGGCTCTGGCCCTAGTGGGCCCCGCTGGGGTTTGTTGATCTATTTATTTGAGGAGCGCGTGGATCAACGCGCGCTGCCGACACGGGAGTGTCGTCTCCTAGGAGACGGAAGGACGATGAGCCACCAGAAATCTCACCGCCCACAGACCCACGCCTACGGTGCGCGGGAGCGACTCTCGACACCCGGCGGCCGTGTTATCCACCAAATCCACCGCGGCGGCTGAGATGAGCGGTGCGAATTCGCAGTCGCTCCGCCGCTTGCTTCTCTAGCATAACTGCTCCGCAGAAGGAGGCGACGGCATCCCATTCCTTCTCGCCCCTCACCATGGCTTGAACCACGGCTGGGCGCGAGAGTTTGCCGCCCACGATTGCCGCCACGGGGACAGGCATGTACCTCCCGAAGCAACCGTGCCCGGTGAAGACCCGTCATGCCGAAAGTGAGGGCCAAGTACATATACCCTTTAGCGTATGTGCTAATCCGACCGGATCCGGCCGGATCCGGCCGGATTCACGCCAATCCGGCCGGATCCGGCCGGATTGAAAATGACACCGGATTGCAATCCCTAGTTATTACATACATACATAAAAAAGTGAATGCGTCATTGTGTTAAACGCTTTAATTATGGCCCGTTTGCATGACTATTCAGTAATAATGGACTGTAAACAACTGGTACTTTATGGTTTATTTATAGTAAATTAACGAGCCAGAATGTATCTAATTTTGCGAGCCTTCTCTGCTGTTTTCATAAATATCTAGGTATAATCAAGTAAAAACCAAACCAAAATAATAATTCCGAGCAAAGAAATTCGTAAATATCTACATGTTCATTGCACATCTTTTATGTACAGCTTCACCTTAATAATTACTGTTACTGGGCGAGAACTTGGAGAATAACGTTACATCATTACAAGACCCAACCAAATGACTGAAGGTTATATAATTGAGGACAGATACCCATTTATAATTTAAAGATAGAGTACGTCAACGTATCGTCCGATATTGTCCTCGTTCGGGGACAACAAAGGCATCTTGTATTGACGGCCTATATTTATTGGGGAAATAGCTTCGGTGACTTTCCCCTAATTTTAGATCAATTGGTCGCTCTCAATTTAATTTCCAGAAGCAATTTACGGCGATGGTAGAATCAATACTTGGTCCTAACAGCTTTATGTGAGGGTCGCAAGTCGTGATGTAATTTAATTATTATTTAATTATTAACTGGTTTTAATTTAATGTGTTCTGTGCACAATGGAATGGGAATGCTCGGGAGCAAACAAAGCTAGCGTATAAAGCAGAGCAATAAGTTACACTGTTGGAAATACGGCTGAACGTTACCTTAAGTCGCACAACTATTATTTAAACGCTTAATGTCAGTAATTTTTTCTCTTTTATTTCTCTGTTTCCTTCATTTATTACACGAGTAGGTGTTATATTTTCTTATATGCTACCGACTTATGTTTCATCTATATTTACCAAGGATTTATCATTTTGATAAGATAAGATCTATGCCTGTTGTTTACTGATTTTTCACAAATAGTTTTCGCTGATTTGAACTCTGTGTTATTATTTATCTCGTCTTTCCATAGTTACCAAATATTAAGTATCATGTCACATTTTTATAGGTATTATACTAAAAATAAACGTTAACTACTAAGGCGCTAAAATAAAAAACAGTTTGTGCAAATAGAAACACTTCAGTACACGTGTTACCCATGCTTATCCATATAACACGTGTTACAGTCTTGTGTGCCTAACCATTAGCAATTACGATACGTTTTCGCCTAGTCAGTTACTTTACGAATTGACCCTGAATGCTGACACCTTATTATCAATCTGTATCAATTTATTAACGGCTGATTGCAAGTGTCCACTTGATTGCTTGGGCTTCGTCTATTGATGGGAGATGACTTGCCCCGACTAGCTGGCGCCATTAGGCAATGCCCACTGCGCATGCGTCGCAGTAATAAACTTTGACAGATTAATAATAAGTCACTGTGATACACATGACCAAAAAAAGCTGATGATCAGTACTACGCGCACATTCAAGGAATTGTTATTCTCTAAAGCTGCTAACGCAATTAAACAATTATTTATATTTACATCACATTAGTCTGCCAAGCGCTTTGCTAAAGTAATGTCAAGCAAATCTGCTGAAACTTGCAAACTCATAGTACTTAGTTGTCACAGTAGCTTTTTCTTTTCCACGTGTCTATTCACGGATCACATCAAAGTAATTGATAAACCAACCCTAAAATAATTTTGTAAATAACAACCGTAACACGTGCCACGTTCCTGATAAGCCAATAATAACTCTAAATTAATTCTATTCCGAAATCAGGAAACAGGAATTCATTTTCGTAAACACTCGAGCATGTTTTCCTTTAACATTGTGCTTTCTGTTTACCAGCCAGTCATTTGCTAAGAATAATCACCAGGGTACGATATTAGCCAATCACATTGCCTAAACAAGTTTACCGGCGTGTAACATTAGCGAGGATTTCTAAGGAATTCGCATGGCTGTTCAAAACGTACGTAAACAAAGCAGCTCCACTCCCGTTCCGTTTCTCGTTATCTTTATTCAAAGTAATTCGCACCGAAAGGCCTTTCGGCGAATATTTTGTTTTCGTTTGTCTATTATTTTTGTATCTTACTGCGAATAGATGTTTTAATATTTAAAGTAAAAATATTTTTTCTTAAAAAAAGTTACAATTGAAACCACTTTGAGCAGCGCAACCAAAATTGAAAAATACCTCTGTAGGCAAAAAATATTCTTATAAATAAAAATAAAATTGTAATTAAACACAAAAATAAAATGTATTTCGTTTTTCTTTTTCAGAATATTTGAACATAAGAGTCTGAAATGTGAAACCTAATACGCATAAGTACATAATATTATCGAAGTATACTTTGATTTTATTCATAGACTTGTCTAGGTTAGAGGTAAAGCTGAGACCGCAGTTTGACCTTTGGGATTAATATTACATTTAGAGCTTAGCCTTTTGCCCGCTTTAGAAACTATTCGTGTTTAGTAGAAACCTAAAAAATAACACTATGAAAATATGATACGCTTTGAAATAGCCTAANTGAAGGTTATATAATTGAGGACAGATACCCATTTATAATTTAAAGATAGAGTACGTCAACGTATCGTCCGATATTGTCCTCGTTCGGGGACAACAAAGGCATCTTGTATTGACGGCCTATATTTATTGGGGAAATAGCTTCGGTGACTTTCCCCTAATTTTAGATCAATTGGTCGCTCTCAATTTAATTTCCAGAAGCAATTTACGGCGATGGTAGAATCAATACTTGGTCCTAACAGCTTTATGTGAGGGTCGCAAGTCGTGATGTAATTTAATTATTATTTAATTATTAACTGGTTTTAATTTAATGTGTTCTGTGCACAATGGAATGGGAATGCTCGGGAGCAAACAAAGCTAGCGTATAAAGCAGAGCAATAAGTTACACTGTTGGAAATACGGCTGAACGTTACCTTAAGTCGCACAACTATTATTTAAACGCTTAATGTCAGTAATTTTTTCTCTTTTATTTCTCTGTTTCCTTCATTTATTACACGAGTAGGTGTTATATTTTCTTATATGCTACCGACTTATGTTTCATCTATATTTACCAAGGATTTATCATTTTGATAAGATAAGATCTATGCCTGTTGTTTACTGATTTTTCACAAATAGTTTTCGCTGATTTGAACTCTGTGTTATTATTTATCTCGTCTTTCCATAGTTACCAAATATTAAGTATCATGTCACATTTTTATAGGTATTATACTAAAAATAAACGTTAACTACTAAGGCGCTAAAATAAAAAACAGTTTGTGCAAATAGAAACACTTCAGTACACGTGTTACCCATGCTTATCCATATAACACGTGTTACAGTCTTGTGTGCCTAACCATTAGCAATTACGATACGTTTTCGCCTAGTCAGTTACTTTACGAATTGACCCTGAATGCTGACACCTTATTATCAATCTGTATCAATTTATTAACGGCTGATTGCAAGTGTCCACTTGATTGCTTGGGCTTCGTCTATTGATGGGAGATGACTTGCCCCGACTAGCTGGCGCCATTAGGCAATGCCCACTGCGCATGCGTCGCAGTAATAAACTTTGACAGATTAATAATAAGTCACTGTGATACACATGACCAAAAAAAGCTGATGATCAGTACTACGCGCACATTCAAGGAATTGTTATTCTCTAAAGCTGCTAACGCAATTAAACAATTATTTATATTTACATCACATTAGTCTGCCAAGCGCTTTGCTAAAGTAATGTCAAGCAAATCTGCTGAAACTTGCAAACTCATAGTACTTAGTTGTCACAGTAGCTTTTTCTTTTCCACGTGTCTATTCACGGATCACATCAAAGTAATTGATAAACCAACCCTAAAATAATTTTGTAAATAACAACCGTAACACGTGCCACGTTCCTGATAAGCCAATAATAACTCTAAATTAATTCTATTCCGAAATCAGGAAACAGGAATTCATTTTCGTAAACACTCGAGCATGTTTTCCTTTAACATTGTGCTTTCTGTTTACCAGCCAGTCATTTGCTAAGAATAATCACCAGGGTACGATATTAGCCAATCACATTGCCTAAACAAGTTTACCGGCGTGTAACATTAGCGAGGATTTCTAAGGAATTCGCATGGCTGTTCAAAACGTACGTAAACAAAGCAGCTCCACTCCCGTTCCGTTTCTCGTTATCTTTATTCAAAGTAATTCGCACCGAAAGGCCTTTCGGCGAATATTTTGTTTTCGTTTGTCTATTATTTTTGTATCTTACTGCGAATAGATGTTTTAATATTTAAAGTAAAAATATTTTTTCTTAAAAAAAGTTACAATTGAAACCACTTTGAGCAGCGCAACCAAAATTGAAAAATACCTCTGTAGGCAAAAAATATTCTTATAAATAAAAATAAAATTGTAATTAAACACAAAAATAAAATGTATTTCGTTTTTCTTTTTCAGAATATTTGAACATAAGAGTCTGAAATGTGAAACCTAATACGCATAAGTACATAATATTATCGAAGTATACTTTGATTTTATTCATAGACTTGTCTAGGTTAGAGGTAAAGCTGAGACCGCAGTTTGACCTTTGGGATTAATATTACATTTAGAGCTTAGCCTTTTGCCCGCTTTAGAAACTATTCGTGTTTAGTAGAAACCTAAAAAATAACACTATGAAAATATGATACGCTTTGAAATAGCCTAATATGTACAGACGATAGCACATCAAGTTACCACAATCTGTCAAATTTCTGCAATCGATTTTCAACCTTATCACAATGGGGGTAGGTTAATGTTTGATTGGTAAAATTTGACAGATACGTATACGTTGACCTGCTGTCGTCTGTACTAAAGTACTCACTATTTTCAGAGTACATGGGCCGTATTTATACAGACTATCTTCTATAATGCTAGACGTAAGTAGGCATGAAACCGTAGGCTTATACATAAACATTCAGATCCGAACCTAAAATATTTGGTCAACTCAAAACAAATATTGGTTCTATAAATAAAATTGCGACGTGTTCATAAAATAAATACTTCTTTCTTACAAAATGCGAGTAAAATGGTAAATGTACTTTTTTAATTTGTTATACTATATTAAGGGTAGGTAGATGTTCCAGTTAATTTGTTTAATTGTGTTAAGAAGAATTTTCACCTACAAAAGGTAGACTAACACCTTCATTTTGCGCAAGTAACAATGTTGTATTCCCTTTACGAGGTATCCTTCGCGCAACTACTAAGGATATTCTCATGGCCCCTTCTACAGCCTTACTTCACCTTGCGAAAGGCTCAATTGTCTTAATATCACAAAGAAATCATTAATCATTCTTCAACCAACCTTCTTTACTCGCATTGATGTTAATTTATATTTCCAGTGAATCAGTTTGTTTATCTAATTTATCTTAGCGATTCCCTAAAGTAATCAACAAACTTCCCAAAGAACTGGTAAAACAAAATGGACGTGATTAAATTAGCTTCGTATTCGCATTTAATCTGTTAGATTGCGCATTGTTATGCTTTCATGTTCTATTATTTTTTTACTCTATGACATGGGTCAACTGAGCTTTTTGTGAGACTGTGGCAACCATAAGCAAAGTTATGACTTGGCAGTCTGTATTTACAACGTTGTTCCGTGATGGTTCACTGCAGAAATAATGTATTACAATTCTCAGCATGCATGACACGCTGCTTTTTTGTAGAATTAATATATTTTTAATGGGTGAGCTACACGTCACTGCTTCCTGAATATTACATATCTTGAAATGGCTCTGAATAAAATAAACATCGAGTATCCTTAAAATGCTTACGTTAATATTTTACCCGCTTTCATAAACTTCAGTAAAATAAAGGTATTTTCTTCTAAAGAACTGTATAAGTTCCCGCTTGAAAGCCGACCATGTGAACAACCTACGAGCTTTATGATTGTAACAAGGAGCTGGAATTGTAGTGGTGGTTACTGGGTCACCGCTCAACTTATTTCCTCCCGCTGAGATACGGAAAGCAAGCTACGTTGTATATTTTGCATTGTGTAGACGGGCTCGCTAAAATGTTTGTATAATATTCCGTTAAGTGGGTATCTTTTAACTAGGTACACTAAAGTGCAAATTTTTAATTAGAATGAAGTTGTTTCAGGAGGAAATTGATTATGACTTGACTTTCGATAGCTACGTTACTAAACCTCATATTATTCGACAACTATTTATTTAATACGGTTAAAATCCAATTTATATTGAAAGTTTCGCTTCAATCCTTATGAGGGTTGTACCTGAATTTTACACGCTAATCCTACATCCATATCCGAAGGCTTACAAGATATTTTCACAACTCTCATTAGATTATGTAACTTTGTGTTTGACTTTTCTCCGCCTAAGTATTTTATATTAGTCGGTATGTCAATGAATATTAAATCAACTTGTTGTGACTAAATTGTTTGTAGGACGAACTCGTCAATTTTGCGTCGAATCAGATATTTTACGATTTTTGATTTTGCGAGTTTGTTGTTATGAAGATTCCTTCACAATCTCGTTTGGAAACGCGCTATGTTAGCAGTTACAGCTAAGTGTCATTATTTTGATGACGGCTTAAGAGAGACTCATTACTTTGCGAACCGACTTCATTTTTTCGTCTGGAATCCATCTTTTTTATCAGAAAATATGATGAGTTTTCAGTAATTTTTTTGACGTCTTAGTGAGATTGATTTTTCGTCAAACATCTGATATTATTGATGTACGCCATATTGCTGTACCTACCTATGCTGCATGTGAACTCAAAGGATCTTCAATCATTTGATTTGATTGATTACAGTTATTTCTTTTAAAATTTTAAAATTAATGGTT
Organism: Heliothis virescens; assembly: GCA_002382865.2. Classification (NCBI taxonomy): domain Eukaryota; kingdom Metazoa; phylum Arthropoda; class Insecta; order Lepidoptera; family Noctuidae; genus Heliothis; species Heliothis virescens. Next base: position 10,730,733 of record NWSH02000517.1, read on the forward strand.
GCCATAGTCTGTTTGATTTATTTGTGTTTAAATAAAAAATAAGGTTCTACGATGATAAACCTTAAACAAGACCACATAACAGCAACAATAAAAAAGTAATAATCCTTGAAGATGTTTACTCAGAACTATCCGTGAGAAAAATCGCGTAAAGACTATTTCACAGTTGATCCTTAGAATATTTTCTGTCAGGTACAAGCGACAGATGGCGTCGTATTTGCTCGCGTTCGACATTTTCTAGTCGATGTTGACGATAGTATAGGTTGGGTATACAGGTGTAATATGTCGACATCCCGAAATCTGGTCACGCACGTCCCTCGATAGCCTCGGTGGCAGAAAATTGTGCGTACATCTAGACTATTCATGAATAACTACCTACTGCTACAGTCTACCTGGTATTTTGTACGGGTATTTTGTTACGTCACACTCATATAAAGCTCAGGCTTTAGAAGGGACCTAATAAAAACTGTATTTTGAATTATTATGTAAATCTTTGCCAGCCTGTTACATTTGCATGAATTTACACCCGGTCAATGTCCTGAAGTACAGCTATCACTCACATACCTATCTACTATAAAATCTGAGAATAAATTTTGAATTGTATAGGTTCATTAATCCAAAGATTCTGCGAACGCGATTACGACGCTGGAGACTTATCATATTTCAAACGTGCGTTACAAAGGTGTAGATTGTAGAATTTTGATTATTCAGCCTCCTTTGATCAGCGTAATAGTGTTTACGTAAAGCGGGTCTAGTAATACTACTAGAATCACATCACAGTCAAGTAATTGTATTCCAAGACTTGTTGAAGACGTTGACGAAATACAAAGCGAAAAGGTAAATCTTGTGATATTGGTAGTAACAAAAAGCCTGGGTAACGTCTAAATATAGCGTAATAACTAAGTAGCAGAGGGAAATCCTTTGTTAGATATGTCCAACTGAAAATATCACGATAACCGCAAGACTTAGCTGTATTTCGAGCGCAGGTAGTCAAAGGGTGAAGGGTAAACCTCAAAGAGACGCGACAGTATCTCTGTGACCGCTGAGTGAGGTACTCCATTGATTTACTCAAATGACAGCTTTGTAGATACGTACTTACACATACCAATGTGCTTTATAGCCAAAGGAATATTTATAGACCAAAATTGTAAGCGCATTAGTTGCTGGTTGCTCAAATAAATACTCGTACATATTTCTGACGGCGACATAACACAGATTTGGGCCAAAAATAATCAATTCAGGCTATTTGTAAAAATTAGCCTTTGTAGCGAATTAAACGACCTCAATTGTGCAAGAGCAACCAAAGCTTCGAAATGTAATCAAGAATCAAGTACTGAAATTAATTTGGAAAATAGTGGAGTTCTGCGTACCTAAATAGAGCTTAGTAATCTTAATAGCCATTTAATATGTGAGACAAACTTCAAGAGCAAATATCTTAACCTTCAAATACCTACTACATTAGTACAGACGACGTTTAATACGTGTGTTTATTTCTCATGTTATTATTCCCTTACGTAATCACCTACCTTTTCATATAAACTTTGTACTTTGAAAGGAGAAATTGTAAAGCCAGCGTATTTCTACATAAATACCTGAAATTACAGTACCGTAAAATGATTATACTATGTCAGGCTTACTGTGAATTTTATGCGCCATTAACTGTCGTTTGCGGCCACGTCAGCTTTATATAAAGTGACAACCCTTTCCGAGGACAGCTTTCTGAATGGCAGGCAACATTAGCGTTTATGTTATGGGTGATAAGAGCGAATTTTCTTTCAAAGTGTCTCTTTAAATATATGAGTTGCTTCCTTCCAATACAGCTTTGGCGAGGTGAGGCAACTACAAGTAATGAGGCAGAAACTAAGCACTTTTTGTGTATGATACGGTCAACACTTAGGTACCTGATACAAAAGATGGAAAAATGTTCTTGGAGAATTATTATCATATGAGTTTTTATATCAAAGCTTATGTATTATAGACTAATGTTTTGTTTGTGCGAACCATAAAGTTGAAGAATTTGATTTTTATATGTTAGGTTGAACCCGGTAATCAATTACATAAACTGCGCTGATTAAAAAAAACCCTGTTTCAAGTAGCCCGTATATTGAAGTCGACTATAAGCTCTTTTTGACCTAAGGATGTTGATTGATTATAATAACCAGTTCAAGGCAGTACCTCCCTTTTGTAAGTGCACCTTGCATTATAAAATCAATATTTTTTTCAGAGAACTGAAACGTTTTCACACTACAAAGATGTGTGTGCGAGTGTCCTTACGAAGAGCTTTGAATACCAATGCGATGACTGGCATTGATAGTAATAGTATTTAGTTAATAATATTCAACAATGTTATTCCAATTACGAGCGAACAGCTTCTCTGGCTATAATTACTACAACTAGAATTAGTTTAGATTGATGGTATTATATTATAATTCTGATAAATGTAGAATAATTTACATAAAGAATTACTGATAAGTAAGTCCTTCAAAATGCAGAGTAAAATAGCTGTAAATAAACAAATGAATGTATTTTATTCATACCGTGATTTACTCATTCAACTGAACCAGGTTTTATGCAATTATTGGTTTTTAAACATTTCCAACAAAACTATTTTCAGTTTGCAAAACTTTTCAATTCCACGTATAGTAATGAAAGGCAGTTACGAGTTTGGTTGTGTAAATTTTACGGTGATTGGTTTTTCGTTTATCTTCTTTTGAGCAAAACATTTTCATTTCAATGCAAAATTAATTGAAAATATTAATATTACACTTGTATTGTGCGAAGATTATTTAGGTGTAGCCAGTATAGTGTTCTCAGAAACCATTGTAACCATACACTTGTTAGCTTGTTCGGGATTCCTGGAACTTGATCTACGAGATACGTATGAACGTATAAAGTCAATGACGCGAACGGTGAACTCCATCGAGTTATTGCACGCTGCAAATACGAGTGGGTATTACACTGTTCATAATGTTCGCTATACATAAAAGTTGTGTGTATCTACCCTAAAACAAAACGTCATGTAACAATTCCATCTGTATTACGCAGTATTAACTTGATCGAAACTACAAAGGTCTCGACGTGAATGAATCCAATCCAGCCTGGCTTTATGGCGAATGGAGTTTCCCGATTTCCCGCCAATACCATCGTAATTTCAAAATTATTGGCGAACTATAAAGAAGTTCGGCATTTGGAATAATCAATGCAGTAACCCGGATTTCCGAAAATCCATAAAAGACAAACCAATCTTCGACATTACAGAGTTGAAGGGTAGTAATTGCCACCATAAAGTGTGGTGTCCCCTCAACTGCTAGCGGCCGGTATTAAATTTTAGTGCTTTCCCAAGTTTTTGGCCTTAAATCCTTATCGATTCCTTTGTTTCCGCATTTATTTTTAAACTCGATTCTTTGAAGTGCCTGAAGCTATTAAAGAGATTAACGGCGCAGACTTTAAAATATGATTGCAGTTATTATTCTGTAGGATAAAATGGATTCTGAAGATCGAGAATTGCGTCATGTTAAGTAATTTTTATGTACGAATTTCATTAAAAACGTTAATTTTCATACGAATTTTCGATAATGGAGGATTATTATTTCAAATATTACTTTAAAGATGCCTCGTTGGGTGTTAAAACGTTTAAATATAAAATAATCTGCTCACCTCTCGTTTTAGCGACTGTGAACTCAATAATGGAGCTGTCATAAATAATTAAAGAGCGTTTCAAACATTTTATTTCGATTTAACTTTACAAATGCTAATGAAAATGGTTCGAATAATGTAATCGAATAAATTGAATAGCCGTAATTAGTGCTATCGTGAGTAATATTGAAATAATATTGGCAAGGGTTACAGTAAAAGCTTTTTTTGATAATTCATTCTACTCTTATTTAAGATTTTTCAAAAGTGATAATAAGTCTTATTAACAGACAATTTTTCTTAATTCGGAGTAGAAACTGTGATCCAAACTAATATTATAAATGCGAAAGTAACTCTGTCTGTCTGTCTGTCTGTCTGTCTTTTCTTCACGCCTAAACTACTGAACCGATTTGTGTGAAATTTGGTACAGACATAGTTTGGAACTTGAGAAAGGACATAGGATAGTTTTTATTTCAAAAAATAAAAATAAAAAATAAATTTATTCCGGACATACAGCGCCATCTATTGTTCAATTTCGTACTATAAATGTCGAGCTGTTCCTATACTCCGTAGATGGCGTTGATCGCGCAATGGTGTCATTTCAATTGTTCAGTTCATGTTATTGTTTTAATTCATTGGAAATTTGTTTTTACAAAATAGTAAAAAGCAATGAAAATGAAAAATATAATATAATAAAACTTTTAGTACAAAGAAAACGCTCTAACGGAGTATAGATAATTCTATGTCGATCATTACACGACTTCGGTTCATGTTATTGTTTTAATTCATCGAAAAAAAAGTAAATAAATAGTAAAAAGGTATGAAAAAAATTATATCAATATAATAAAACTTTTAGTACAAAGAAAATGCCCGAACGGAGTATAAATAAATAATCCGAGTTGTCTTTATCCTCGATAGATGGCGTTGGGATCGAAATAGATCGCGCTATGGTTTCGTTACATTCATTTGGTTGGGTATCGGCCGAGCGCTTCGGTACTGTCGTGGAATAAATGTATTGTCGGTCGTATGATTGTTTGTCTGTAGTGGTCCTGCTGTTTCGTATATTCTAAATTGGTTTCGTTGTATTTGTCAATTAAAAAGTTTATTTGTTGGGTTTTTTACTGTAGTCAGTTTGTTTAATAAAACTTTTTACAAAAAAAACAAAACCGACTTCACAAAAAAACACTGAAAGGGATAAAAAAATAAAACTTTTCACATGGCTCTAGAAGTCGGTG
>NWSH02000517.1:10738712-10752794 GCA_002382865.2 Heliothis virescens
AAAAAAAAAGATACGGTCGAATTGAGAACCTCCTCCTTTTTGGGAAGTCGGTTAAAAATAGTAAGTAAGTCTAAGTTCGTTTTTAATTTTAAAATTAATTAGATTTAAGTCGTTTCTTTTAAATTATTTAGTTTAAGCTTGATAGGTTGTAAAATAATTTCTTTTTTAATTGTTATAAATTCGTAATTCCGAATCAAGTCCGGCACCAAACGGATAAACTGAAAGCGCCCTAAGCCTAAAATAATAGAAAATTTGTCAAGGGAGAAACAGTCTTTTTTTTCCTTTTGAACTGAAATGGCAAATCAGTAGAATGATGAGAAAATAAGGGAAAAATAACATTTTCGCCTTTTTCGATCGGCAATAACGGCTTTAATGCCCTAAGTGAGTATACATCTATTAAATTCAAACGCAGAGCTCATTATGTTGATTTTTTAAGAGTTCCCTAGAATATCTTCCACATCTCATTTTTGAAGAGATCCCGCGAGATCGGGAACTATGTGGTTAAAACCAAAAATTTGTCGGAAGTCACTATTCGACGCGAACGAAGTCGCGGGCAAAAGCTAGTAGTTGATATTTCTTTCAAAAACTTCTAGGCAACTGAAAAAACTCATCTGTTCTACCCTAAGCTGTGTCTTGGGAACTATGAAAGTGTCACTTGTAGCCTTACGTACACGGTCCTTCTTGTAACAAGTATGAAAGTACTTCGTGTCGGTCGTTGTCGCGCCGGTCACGTCTCGCGGCCGGCGCGTCAACGGCGCGCCGTAAAATGTACGCAGCTATTCGCGCCGCACCGACCTAATTCTAACACGGAACAAAACCCTACCGGATGACTAAATGATTAACCAGATACCGCATTGATCCATTGATGAACGGTTGAATACTTTGCTGTAGCTTTAAAAGCCTAAAGATATAGTGTAGATACACTTGAAATTGATAGACGTTTTTATATTTTCTTTTCAGTTATGCCAAACATGATATCTTCATTGGTTATTCTTACGACGCTGCCTGTATGATCAATAAAATTGCGAAATACTATCTACGCAATAATTTTCAGCGACTAAAAATGAAATAGCATATTAATTTTATTAAATGTTACAGTGTTATTGAAGGTCTAAGGACCGCCCTATACGACCAATGCCGCGGAAGTGTTACAAATAGAACTATAAAACAATCTAGCGGATGTTTGTGACAAATAACACAATAGGAACCTCGGCGCGTGCCGCAGAGAAGTCCACTTTTATCCAACTCGTTGAAAAATATTTCATTAATAAAAGAATAACAAAGTCAACTGGCTACTGTGACAGATCGCCGCGACTGCAATCACAATAAAAATTGTCAGTATAACGAAAATTTAAAGAAAGCAAGAGGCGCGTACTTCACCCAATTTACATGAAATTTCCGTCATGGAGAATATTTCTTTTTTTTCTCTTCGCCTTCAAATGGTAATGAGGGTCGGTTGGAAAATTTCAGAAGCAGATTAGATTTCCCCGCTCCTATATTGTCTGTTCAAATGAATGGCATTGGAAGTTGTTCACTTGCTCTTATACGTTCTATTGGCGTATTGATTTTGTACTTACGTAAAAAAATGTTAAATCGAATGAACTAGGAAAAAACATCTATGAAATAATTTATTTTAATTATCTTATAATCAAATAAATATGCTACTAGCTCATTTCTTAACATTATGTAAGGTATTATTCGGTAACTATTTAAAATAGTTACAGGAATTCGTCAAATATAAAAAATAGTCTATTTTTTATATTTGACGAATTCCTCGTAATGGTCAAATATATTTTCATAGTTCACTAATGACGCATAATATGTATTATATAATAAGCCACAGAAATTAACTCTAATGAGTAGCGTGTTGACGTTATTGTGACAATAATTTATTATCAATTAGTATCCTACCTAAAACCATATTTAAATAAATCGTTGCGGTTAGCTCGTTATTACTTAAATTTATAAATTTATGAAACACTGCTGTTTCCCTCGGTTTCTCACGCGTCCCGTGGAATCTACTTCCCGTACTCGGTTAAAATATAGCCTGGTTATGTCAGTCGAGGATATTAAAGCTTCCCAATAATTGTGCTTCAGTAGATATAGATAATCAGGATCTTTTTAGATATATTTAAACCAAGAATTTTGGCACTAACCGTCATCACACGTTCATGATACAGGCATTTATGTGCTCTTAAGATAATACATACAGGTTTTATGGAAAACGCTATTAAGATAGCGAGACCAAGCGTCAAACTGGATGTAGAGACTTTAAGACCACATCGAGGAACGCTGCCTCGGCACTTTAAGATCCTTTACGAAACCCACCGGGAAGCAGAAAGACAAGGATTAAGAATAAACCCGGGGCCGGACGTACTCCCTATAAACTTAAGTAGAATTTAGTCTATTAAGAAACTTGCACTCCACTCGAAAATATTCTAAAGCATAATTTTGAGCTAGGAAGTGGAATTAACTAGGCTACGAAGACGAGCATAGCTGTTTTATTCACTTTTTTCGTCGTTCCAACGTATATTATGTTCGCGAAAACGTTTGTATTTTTAATACTCCGCTTTTGCTAGCTATGATGCAAAAATTTGCACTGCAGAATAGAGATTTATTTAGAGAAGAAAACTTACCCAAGCGTAATATAAAATCCGCACCTGACGCGCATAATATTAGCAGGACGTCGTTCGCGGGTGCATATTTAACTTTAGTCCGGGGACGATGTCAATAACCTTCTTCTTTTCAATACCTATGCAAAAATCACAGTTTTCTCTTGAGTCAATGTATAAAAGACGTATCTGTGACTTAAGCAATAATACGTCCTTGTTGCTGTACAGGTACCCGGAACATTTTTCGAGTCATTAAACATGGCTGGCGGTCTCCGTCAACATAACAAAACAAACCATGCCAAGCTTTGTTTCATAGTCCACGACGAAGTTGTTGCACCTGTTTGTTTTGGATCACGTAGCGTTTTGACAACAATGGGGATAATAATGCTTTTGTGATTTTGAAGTCATGACTCGTTACACTTTGCTCTTCTGTTTTAAAATGGCTTGTGGCCCATAAAAGTTGTCAATTAACTAAAATGACCGTGTAGCTGGATAACAAATTCATGCATTTTGAACGATTATTATGCTATGTCACTGGCTGGCGAAATTAATACTTATAAATAAATAGTTACATCCCTTAATTGGGTGTCCGCAATAATCATAAATTGCCTAGGTATCAGATACCTGCACAGGAGATTTGAATTAGATCATTTGTTACCCGCCTTACTACTGTCTATGTTCGATAACTTTCGCCTCACGTTCGCAGCGAGAAAAAAATCGCTTGTCTTCGTACGAATTTCCGCAAACACCGTCGCCGCGATTGGCTCCGAACGCCGGGCGTCTAAATTAAGTTACATCCACCTGCCTAAGTTTTGCGCTTTCTCTTGATAAGCTCGGGGACATGGCGTGTAATTTTAGTTGTGCGACTATGTGCTACTTTTGTTTCTTGAGTTGAGTACATTATTCAAGGAAAAGTTGAGAAATGTAAAACGTAAAATAGATTACGGTACTTTTTTTAAAAACTACCCACTTTTCGTCAAGAGTGCAAAATTAACATCCTATTTTACACCATTACTTTTTTTCGTGAACACGCATTATAAATGACTTACTTATCCGAGTTACTAAGGTATGATAAAAAATAGCGCTGATGGCCAAGATTTCCATAAAGTATAAGAAAAAGCCTCCCAAATTACCTGACGTAGAGCCAGCTGAATTCAAAATCAGTCAAAACGCTCACAATTTAGCCTTAGTACGCGAAACGTTCGTGATTCCACACTGAAGAGGCGTAAAAAATGGTTTGACTAAGCTAAAAAACAGCGCTAGGTTTGTGAACTTTGTTCTTTCTTCGAAAAAATGTTGTTTCATTCAAAAAAATATGTTAGGGCCACGTCAAAATTTGCGCCGCGGAATTTGTGTTTCTGTTACGTTTCGCTACATAATTTATAAGCGGATGAGCCATCCACTCGTATTTCAATGGCGGCTAGCGAGCGGTCTTTTCACGATCCGAATTTTTAGCTTTCAGAACACTATCGTATGTTAATAAGCTCTCACTGAAAAGCATGAAGCATGAAAATGTGGTCCCTATTCCTTTGCTATAAAAGATAATTAGGTGGGTACTTTTATATTCTTTCAGTAAAAAGTGCTGTAAAGTTGTTACTAGACACGTTTTAGCTAGTCACTTTCGGCCAATTTCTTTATATTGCTTGTCTGCTTGGTCGAAGACTGTTACTTATAGTTTTATTTGTTCACCGTCTCCTCGACAGTGATCGAAGACTTTAATGGCGTGACTGAGTAAGTGCTGTAGGTACGTGTGTGTTAGAATGTAGTCGACGGTGTGAGTTTAAAGATAAGTGGAGCATCTAGATATAAGGTGACATAAAGGTATTACAAGCGAGTAATCTCACAGAGCAAATGTGAGGGTACGATCTTTGTCGTATAATGGCGCTTATTTTGTCACATTCGCGTCGCATAAACGTGACGGAGCGGGCACAATAACACGTAGGCTATGCCGTAATGGCCGACGCCTCTGATTTATACGTATTTCTTTTATGTGCCAACCAAATGGCTTTCTTTACAGAATGTTTCTTTTTCGGGCGCAGCCACAAGTCAGTGTCGCGGCTGGCCGTCTCTAAGTGAGTTACGGTGGCGGCAATGCTTTTAGATTAAATTAAGTTTAACCTTAGTAGTGCTCGAGAAATAATGAAATCCTATTCGATGTATTGTATTAGAAAAACTTTATTTTATTTTTATATTGGCACAAAGTATTTTAAGCTTTTAGAAATGAAATAAGTAATACACATACAAGAATGACGAGATGTCACACATGTTAGAGATACAAGTGGCTACATTTTGAATGAAATAGAACAGAACACAATGTTTTTGGTATAAGCAAAAAAAAGACTCCTGTATTTTAGCTTGTATTATAATAAATGAAATGTGAACCCTATAAAATCCACCTCTGCCATCGCTACCGGACATAATAGTGATGCCTACATAGCAACAGATAGGCTTAATATTCTTTTGACACGATAACAGTGGCACAATATATCAGCGATGAATAGCAAGCTCATGCGACAGAGATAACAGGCACGGAACAAAAGGGTTCCATAAATCGTTATTAACTACAGTCTCTTGGTCCCTTGTTCAGATAGTATGCGTCGCCAACTAGTAAATTAAATAAGTTGGGAACTGTAACAACTTAGTGCAGGCGTGTATCGGCTGCATAGTATCGGGGAAGTCAATTACCTATGTGTTCCGTTGTGCAATATTTACATGGGGGTGAATCGATACTCATACCTTATGAGGAGGTTGTTGCTAAGTAAGAGTTGCACGGCTTGATCAGGTTAAGCAATGCTTGGCGCGGTAGATTGGCCGATGGGTAGGGTAGGGATGATGTGCATGCACATTTTCACACACAGAAATGATTCATCCGTTTTCGTGAGAAAAACAAATCTATGCGTCTCATTATTATTTTTTTATGATAATGATGGCGTCCTAAAAAATAATTGAAGCTGAATAACTGATATCAAGCATTACTTTTATTCTGAAATGGTTCATTGAAACGTTCATCCAAGTCTTTTCTGTTTTGGTCTACAACAATAGAACATCCGTAAAAAGTCTGTTTATATTACTTTTCCGACTGAAAATAAAAAGTAAAATGCTTATTCAGTATTCATATCTCCTGCAAAAAGCGAATATGTTACCTACAAATTGAATTATATCGACTAGGGTTTAAATAAAACAGCATCTGAATGACGAATTTCTCTCTACATACCCTCGCATCTCTACACACTTTTCGTATACGGATAAAAGGTCCTGTTTAAAGTTTTAAGTTGGACACTAATCTATGTGTATGCTAAATAGCGAAATTAATCTGTCATCAAACTATATGTTAACTACTTAACATCAAAACCCACGATCATAACCTGAAAATTCATGCTGAAATCAATACTCAGGTAATTAAATGCATAATTTACCTAGCTTTTGTTGTTGTTTAAACATATTCGGTTCCAAAAAAGTCATGTTAAATATGTAGGTACAAACATTATCAATCGAACTACCCACTTCACAAACAGATGTGATGTTCAAAGCATGCAATGAAGCCATAATTGAATTTATTCAACCATGTGCTAATTAATTTGAATGACTGACTTAATTAAATGTTACCAGACTTTGTACGATGGTCCAGAATGTAATTAACTAGCAGTGGATTAACTTTATATGTAAGCAGGTGTTATGGTAGCCTAGTGGTTAAAGCACCTGCATCTTAAGCACAAGAGTGGATTTGACTTTAGGCAAGCACCAATGAGACTTTTTAGTTCGAATTTTAGTCACCAATTATTACAGGATAAAGTTGAAGCAACCTGAAATCCTGGGTGCATCTTGAGCAAGCGCGACAATTTGATGAGTAATCATCATTCCTTCTCTGTATTAGAAGTGGTTTTTGCCATGCTGTGAGACAGTAAAAAGCTGATAATATTAGTATTTATATTGTATCCTGTTGAGGATGCAGGATTACAAAACTTCTTTTTATTTTCTCAAAAATACCCGTAGAGGTTTATAAAAGAACGATTATACAGAACTTTCGTTGCAATAATAAAACCTGAAAGCGGTTTTGGCTTGAAAAACCTCGGCGTCGCATTGGCGACCGCAGTTTGTTGTTGTTAGAACATTTATTTACTTTCTCCGTTGCTTGCTATAAAACTTTTGAAGTACGACAACTATCGCCTCTGTTTTTTAATACGTACCATGATTTAGAAATCATATTTTTCACACACACACGAAGCTGAAAACATCTTACAAGGTAGACTATTATGGAGAACATTAAAAACACACCAACGATATCAATTTTAAGATAACAACAGCGCTCTATATTCTCGAATAAATGATGTAAAAACAGGAGACGGGGGAGCGTAACATAATTCTGTGTGTTCCGACGTCGTGGGAGCTCCGATAAATCTAATGTAAACACCATCGCGGCACAGATAAGATATGAGAAACAAACGAGGAAATGAATCACTATTTATTACATTTTAATATATCGACTGCGCGTAGGGGAGTCTGCATTGTCATGGGAAAAATTGTCGAACGACTTACAAGTGAGAAAAAAAAGAAAACATTTTGCGGTCCTTCGGGATGTGAGATGATCAAAAGAGTAAGTATCGTCGTCTTAGAGTGAAAACCTCGGAATTTTTTTCATATTTTTTTACTGCGTTTCTAGGAAGATTCTATATCTATCTAGAAGCAAATAACATTGTATATCTTCCTCCTGAAAAGTTATGTCTCCTACACTGGCGAAGATTTCACTCTAAGGCCTCAGTATGTACCTATGCGTAGCAAGAGTTTTTTTCGAATGACATTATTTCATGAATAACGGACCTCGTTTATTCATAACATATCACCGAGAATGAGTCCACATTCGCGTAAAACAACATATGTATCCACGTCTTTATTCGACTTTTAGGATTTACTCGACATGAGAAGCAGCTCATAAATAGTATTTTTCTCTTTGTTGAAAAACGCAAAATAAAAGTAAAGCCTCTCTAGGGAATTTTCCGTATACAGTTTAGAATTTTACATGCAGAAGTATCCTAAGTGAGATGGGCAGACATAATTATCGAATGTCAGAGTAAGCTCGGCACTCGGCTCAGGTATGCTAGGGATGTGTTGCATTTGCGGATATTCCGGCCAAACTGGTACATCACTAGAGATTGTGTTTGCTTGGAGTGCACCCTGATATGTTGGTTCATTTTACTCGGTTTACTTTAAACTGATTCGGTAACTAAAGGTAGGGAGGTTATATTGGAAACTAGGTTATTGGAAATTGTGTGTACTGTTAGAACTTTTAATTAAAAATAACAGATAGATTAAATTATAAGAAAAATAACCACTATATCCAAGACCAAGCTACTAATTATGTGCTTAAATCGATGTCATAGCTAGGTAGGTAGCATAGGTACTTCAAAAGTTTATTGTATGAGCTAGCATCGATTTTTATTTCGTCTTTAACTTTTCGCACAGGACTAGTGATTCACATCTGATAAGCAGTTTGTGGGAACAAAACACTACCACAACGTTTTAACATCCCATTTTATTAAACACGTTAACTGTTTTTGTAGGGAAGCGTATCAACTTACTCTGTATTCATTGTTCGAAGAAACATTACCAATTATGCATAAAAATATTTATATTTTTTAAATTATTTTTCAGAGAAAAACTATTAAGCTTGTTTTCCTCGAACGCTTTATAAAAATGTATTTATGTGCGATAAAAAATATTTTTAATCGTAGGGTTGAAATTCGAATAAAATAGGAATATATCTTTAACCTTCAACCATGAACAAATGCAAACTACGGGTTCCTTCTGGGAAATTCCACGCGGAAAATCCCAAAGTGAACGAAAACAACAAACATCTATTATTATTAAATGGGTGCAAGTGGTGTAAACATCCCATGGTTTTCTATAGGTAATCTATACTAATATTAAAGCTGAAGAGTTTGTTTGGTTGAACACGCTAATTNAAGTGGTTTTTGCCATGCTGTGAGACAGTAAAAAGCTGATAATATTAGTATTTATATTGTATCCTGTTGAGGATGCAGGATTACAAAACTTCTTTTTATTTTCTCAAAAATACCCGTAGAGGTTTATAAAAGAACGATTATACAGAACTTTCGTTGCAATAATAAAACCTGAAAGCGGTTTTGGCTTGAAAAACCTCGGCGTCGCATTGGCGACCGCAGTTTGTTGTTGTTAGAACATTTATTTACTTTCTCCGTTGCTTGCTATAAAACTTTTGAAGTACGACAACTATCGCCTCTGTTTTTTAATACGTACCATGATTTAGAAATCATATTTTTCACACACACACGAAGCTGAAAACATCTTACAAGGTAGACTATTATGGAGAACATTAAAAACACACCAACGATATCAATTTTAAGATAACAACAGCGCTCTATATTCTCGAATAAATGATGTAAAAACAGGAGACGGGGGAGCGTAACATAATTCTGTGTGTTCCGACGTCGTGGGAGCTCCGATAAATCTAATGTAAACACCATCGCGGCACAGATAAGATATGAGAAACAAACGAGGAAATGAATCACTATTTATTACATTTTAATATATCGACTGCGCGTAGGGGAGTCTGCATTGTCATGGGAAAAATTGTCGAACGACTTACAAGTGAGAAAAAAAAGAAAACATTTTGCGGTCCTTCGGGATGTGAGATGATCAAAAGAGTAAGTATCGTCGTCTTAGAGTGAAAACCTCGGAATTTTTTTCATATTTTTTTACTGCGTTTCTAGGAAGATTCTATATCTATCTAGAAGCAAATAACATTGTATATCTTCCTCCTGAAAAGTTATGTCTCCTACACTGGCGAAGATTTCACTCTAAGGCCTCAGTATGTACCTATGCGTAGCAAGAGTTTTTTTCGAATGACATTATTTCATGAATAACGGACCTCGTTTATTCATAACATATCACCGAGAATGAGTCCACATTCGCGTAAAACAACATATGTATCCACGTCTTTATTCGACTTTTAGGATTTACTCGACATGAGAAGCAGCTCATAAATAGTATTTTTCTCTTTGTTGAAAAACGCAAAATAAAAGTAAAGCCTCTCTAGGGAATTTTCCGTATACAGTTTAGAATTTTACATGCAGAAGTATCCTAAGTGAGATGGGCAGACATAATTATCGAATGTCAGAGTAAGCTCGGCACTCGGCTCAGGTATGCTAGGGATGTGTTGCATTTGCGGATATTCCGGCCAAACTGGTACATCACTAGAGATTGTGTTTGCTTGGAGTGCACCCTGATATGTTGGTTCATTTTACTCGGTTTACTTTAAACTGATTCGGTAACTAAAGGTAGGGAGGTTATATTGGAAACTAGGTTATTGGAAATTGTGTGTACTGTTAGAACTTTTAATTAAAAATAACAGATAGATTAAATTATAAGAAAAATAACCACTATATCCAAGACCAAGCTACTAATTATGTGCTTAAATCGATGTCATAGCTAGGTAGGTAGCATAGGTACTTCAAAAGTTTATTGTATGAGCTAGCATCGATTTTTATTTCGTCTTTAACTTTTCGCACAGGACTAGTGATTCACATCTGATAAGCAGTTTGTGGGAACAAAACACTACCACAACGTTTTAACATCCCATTTTATTAAACACGTTAACTGTTTTTGTAGGGAAGCGTATCAACTTACTCTGTATTCATTGTTCGAAGAAACATTACCAATTATGCATAAAAATATTTATATTTTTTAAATTATTTTTCAGAGAAAAACTATTAAGCTTGTTTTCCTCGAACGCTTTATAAAAATGTATTTATGTGCGATAAAAAATATTTTTAATCGTAGGGTTGAAATTCGAATAAAATAGGAATATATCTTTAACCTTCAACCATGAACAAATGCAAACTACGGGTTCCTTCTGGGAAATTCCACGCGGAAAATCCCAAAGTGAACGAAAACAACAAACATCTATTATTATTAAATGGGTGCAAGTGGTGTAAACATCCCATGGTTTTCTATAGGTAATCTATACTAATATTAAAGCTGAAGAGTTTGTTTGGTTGAACACGCTAATTTCAGGAACTACTGGTCCGATTTGAAAAATTGTTTCAGTGTTAGATAGCCCATTTATCGAGGAAGGCTTTAGACTGTTTATCTGGGTGCGCGAAATTCTAGCGGAAGCTAGAACAACTATATCGGTAAAAAAACTTTGTTTCCACGGCTATATTAAGAACCGAAGCCATCAACGTAAGCCTAGACAGCTGTGTCATTGCCCATCAAATTATACTGGTGTCAACGACATTGAAGCGGATGCAAGTTCCTTTATTATTCAGTTCTATGTCCAGAGCATTGATTTCTAGTTTGAAAAGGG
This sequence comes from Heliothis virescens, assembly GCA_002382865.2. Taxonomy (NCBI): domain Eukaryota; kingdom Metazoa; phylum Arthropoda; class Insecta; order Lepidoptera; family Noctuidae; genus Heliothis; species Heliothis virescens. The sequence goes on from NWSH02000517.1 coordinate 10,749,666, forward strand.
ACGGAGTTAACAATCCCAATGAAATAATTATCAAGTTTCCACGTGAGATATTTCTAGTATCTACTTAGAATAACGGAATAAACTTTTTTTCTTAATTAATTCTCTATGTACCATGGCATGTGAATCATACTATTAGGGCGTTAGGATTACTTTGACGTTTTAAATTACAAAAAGATAAATATCACCAATTAAACGTTCTCAATCTTATTTTTATATATTTCCTTTACACATAATGCTACTATTAAATGAACTAAACCGAACTATATTCTTCTTTCTGACCGTACTCGAGATGGTAATCCGTATGTTTTCAAACGCGGATAACTTATCTCATTACCAAGCATCAGTAAACTGCAAAGCGTCTAATTATCAGCAAACTGAACTCGGAAACTCCGTTAAGCGTGAGTCAACCTCTAAAAGCTAAAATCTAAAGCTGTTCTAGTTACGACAACCACAACTAAATATTAGCTTAAATGAGTTCTGTATCGAATTCAATATAAAGCGATGAGCAATATAGCGCGATGAGAGTGTGAGTAGTCGTAATAGCTTCAAAAAATGAAAAATATCCTTCCTGCCTTACTAATATTATAAATGCGAAAGTAACTTTATCTGTCTGTCTGTCCGATTTTGATGAAATTTGGTACAGAGATTGAATAGACCCTGAGGAACATAGGCTACTTTTTATCCGGGTACGGGAAATAGCCCTCGGGAAGCGGGCAAAGCCGCTGGCAGAAGCTAGTGGAAAATCGTTTTAGTATTACGTAATAGAAATAAAAGACAGACATGAAGTAGGAAGGGAAACATAACGCGTGTCCTGTCAACATTGCATTATGTAAAGAGTACCTACTTACAAAAGTAAAGATTCGTAAATATATTAGCAGTTAAAGTTGTTTTAATTTCCACGAAACATTTTTCAATATGTACGAATTTGAGCGACGAAATAATCTTCTCATTTGCAACGCATAAATAATAAATCAACAAAGCGATCCGTATTATTGCAGAGTTAATTGAACGAGCTCTAAACTGGCGGTGTAAACGCATCCATTTGTTTTGACAATTATAAATGACGTTTTTCATTATAATCGAATGGTGCGCTAATTATTTCGAATTCCAGTTGAAAATTATTTGAAGTCGCAAACACTATTGAAATGATTAAATTCCACAACAAATACTTGGAACCTAATTACGTACTTTGGCTATTATGTGGAATAGGCGTTAGGACTCATCGTGTTCATGCAGTGTTGTTTCATTCAGTTTTTCAATTAAATAAAATAGTCATATCCATAATTTACCTACAGATAGCTAAATACCGACTAACTACCAGTATTTTATAAAAATAAATTGTCATTTAATTAAGAACACTATTTGTGTTCTATTGAATTGATTTTGTCTGATTCTCGCTCCACTAATCCCAAACGTGATACCGAGCGAGTCATGCATTCTATTCCCGGTTGAGTAGTGTTATTGTGTTATTCCATCGAGAATTTCTTAGTAGTATCCCGGAGTTTGGGATCCGAGCCCGGTTGGCGTGCAATACAATGACTGGCAAAATGTGGGTGTAAGAATGGATAGAGGCCATGCTTGGGCTCGAACCTTTGAGGAAATTGGTTTGTTATTGTGTTTATATACCTATGTTGTTTAATTATGCATGTAATATTGAACTATTAATAAACTTATCGAAAGCTACTTCCAAGAACTACGTATAAGTACTTACTGTTGTTTGCCCTGTCTAAAATAATTACGTAATCTATTCAGAAGAGTCGACCTCCAACCCGTTTCGGGCGCTTCAATAACAAGTACTTGATATATATTGCTGCTTAATTTTAATTATAATACAGCGTGCGCTGATTTATAGTCTGTATTACTAAGTCGGGGTAATTGAAGCATTACTTTGAGGTAGGCAGGTTTACTAAGCAGCTTAATCAGTGTCGGCACCTTGTTATTATGGTTAATGACTTGTTCTAATTCTCTCACAGCGAGTGTTCCGACTAAGTTGGTGAAACGACTGCATCTAATGAAAGTTTAATGTGTAAGAATCTGAAGTTCCTTAATAGTCGTTCGAAGATGAAGCATGAAGTTAAATTGCCTGCAGTTAGGATTAATTGCCGGGTGGAGTTATTTGTGGCACGTGTTGCCTGATTGTGTGTTAGTTAAGTCCTGGTTATGAGTGATTGTGACCTTTGAATGTCGTGTGTTCAACCTCAGGTTATGGCGCGTAGGTCAGGTTAAATAGGTTTGTGTATTTAATATGAAATTTTGGTGATAAAAGTTTAATTTTATGGCTTATGTAGGTATACAAAAATATGTGTAGACGATTTGTTGTGTAGATGCTTGATTAAGGATTTTGATGCCCTGTTATAGTTTGTGACTTTTTATTGTTAGCTTGAGCATTATTTACCTAATATTATAAATGTTTACACAAACAACATATGTAAACAAGCACAAACAACATTTAACGATTTTTTTACGTCTCGTCAAACGTATAACATTTACTGACCTATAACTTTTAATTGACATACAAATTACACGCAACTTTACAAAAGTAAAAAAGGGACATATTTTTTGAGGATTTTCTGGGTGTCGTGTTAATTGCGCTATATAAACTTTTACGTCCAATTCATCTTTATTTTCGTACACATTTTTATACGTTCATATAATCCGCAGAATAATTCGGCACCATGTGTTATACGGGGCGCGTTATCTCCAAATGAACGTTGTATCATTTCAAATGAATTACACCAACTGTTAACGCGATACAGCCTGCGAAGGTTTTGTTAATTTTATTTTCGGCGCCTCTCAATTCGCTCGACCTTGTTTTATTCAAATTTGATAGCAAAACATATTTCATACCGAAACTGAGCTTTCTAGGTCAAGCGATGTAAGCCAGATGATAATGCCTCCACCACCGGCACGGGCGACACTAAGTGGACGCCTAAATAATGCTCCTTGATTAACTGTGTCGAATTTAATGTTGTATATTTTTCATCATCTGCCTAGCCTTTTCCCAACTATGTTGGGGCCGGCTTCCAGTCTAACTGGATGCAGCTGAGAACCAGTGTTTTAGATGGAGCGACTGCCTGTCTGACCTCCACAATCCAGTTACTCGGGCAACCGGATAGCCATTGGTAAGAC
>NWSH02000517.1:10753651-10773416 GCA_002382865.2 Heliothis virescens
CTTAGTGCCTACTTGAGTCCAAATCCTTTACAATTTTTCTTTTACTCACCATCTTCATAACAACACAGTTTCGATCTTCTGGCTCGATCACATATTGAATTTCACTCATTGCACACATCACTATCCTCATATATACACAGCCACAATACCCATCACAACATTTTCAACCTTACGTTGCATAATAACTGCAATTTTGTTGTTTCTTATATTTTCTGCGTAAGCGTCGTTCGCCATTATTATTATTCGTGCATTCCAACATGGCATAGACTACAGAATAAAACTGTCAAATTCACGTCATTTATCTGATTGTTGCCATTTTATAAACTTTTTTATTTTTTTATTATTGTTATTATTTTTTATGTAGTTACTACACAGTATAGTATAGTCAATTTAATATTATATTTATTTTAATTTATATTTTTTTTTTGGTATCACCGATTTGACGTCATCACGTTAGAGTAGCGGCTATCGCTGAAAATCAGCGCTGTGACTCTGTCTCTGTCAGGGTAGCGGCATTAAGCTAAGCGAGGGCCATATTGCGTGTTTGCGACGCATATTCCTCCCATCATGTCTTAATTTTACGATTTGTCCAGTTTGTGTCATGTGTCCTAAGCACGCAATAAAAGGAATTTTCTTTCTTTCTTTCTTCTTTCTTCTTAGTCAGTCTGATACCGGACGATTTTAAAAGATACTTTAACTAAGCATTGAAATAACGAGTACATATAAATTATTATCAGCACAGCATCAGATTTTAAGTAATAAACTAATGTTTGATTATGCAATTACACTCCAACCAAAATACACACAAGCTCTAACTTACTTTCCATAAAAGAAAAAAGACTTAACCATCTTTTACACCAAAAACCTATCCATCCATATTGGAGTCTAAAACTCTAAGAAACCGAAGATGGATCACGTTAATGTGTCTCACGTACTTCGCTAACAAAATAAAAATTCAAGCTGTGTATAAAACCTTCGTAGACTAATGGATAAAATTCTAATTTATTTAGTACCAGAATTGTATAATCAAGAAAGTACATATTAGCCAATCACATTGATTTATCAAAGCTATAAATAAGTTTGGATATTTTTTGTTTTTGAAATATCATGCTAGTTAAGGTGTTGACGACATTTTAGTTCAATGAAGGATTTTTTTATCAATGGGAAATCATCAGAATGACCCCTCCCGCTGTGGGTGACAGTGTGAGGGAGGGTCAGACTTTTACTGACTAAAACTCACCGTGTTCCTTCGGGAGCCTTTGTGTGCCAGGGCCGCGGAAAGAGTTATCTTTCGAACAACCCGCGGCCCCGACAGGCTATGGCCCAAAGAAGGCTTCAACAATATTAAATTATAATGAGGGTGAAAAACCTGCTGATTGTCGGTACTAGCGTTTAGGTTTTTTGTTGCATAGGAACAGTAGTAGGATGTACTTATTTCATCTAAGATTTGCTGCTGACTGCAAAGTTTTAGTCGGCTGATAATTTGATCAGGCTCATAAATCAGTACGGAGATGAATCGTCTGCCTAGCCTTTTTCCACCTATGTTAGGGTCGGCTTCCAGTCTAACTGGATGCAGCTGGGAACCAGTGTTTTACATGGATCGACTGCGTGTCTGACCTCCACTACCCAGTTACCCGGGCAACCCGATACCCACTGGTAAGACTGATTGTCAGATTTTCTGGCTTCTAACTATCCGTAACGACCGTCAAAGACTGTCAATTGTCAGCCGGGACCCACCAGTTTATCGTGCCTTCCGAAACGCGAAAGAACTCGATATGACAAGATAGTCACCCATCCACGGACCGACCGCGCCAAGTATTACGATTAAGCGAGATGTTGTATATTTTTCAGTGTACACAAATCTGTCGACGTTGTAACCTTCCGCAAAGCCACGGTCGAAAGGAACGGAAAACGATCTTCACAAAAACCGATCATTCCAGCGTTTTAAGCAATTGATTGAAATCCGGATCGGATAAACACTTGGTGATAGGTTAAAATGGAGATTCCTCCTTCTAATCTCCGTGCTTGCAAATTGAAAGTCTGATAGAAAGACGTATTTATAAGACGAACCTTTGTAATGTTACTTTCATGTCAAGCCTCGGGAAAATTTCCTGCAACACAAATATTTGCCAATTTCTTACTTCGTCACTTTTAAAAACAAGCTTGTTTATGAAATAACGCTGCTATCAAAATATCTTTGATGATCCTGTATTTTCAAAATTTTGCTAAGTATTTTTTGTAAAAGATAAAATAATATGGTAAAAGCTTGCTAACACTTATTGAAAGATTCAAACTTTTTGCTTATACCGCTATGTAATGATAATTACATCACTCATCTGAGAGCCCACGCTTAGGTATGCCTGCTACTGAATTTCAAACCCGTTCAAAATCTAAGAAAATAAGTGGCTACATTTGAAAGCGAGTCAAACTGCCTTCCCTTTATCCGGCTACCTAATGGTACGTAAAATTTGTAACCGTTTCGAGTACTACGGCTACGACCGCGGTGCTACGAGCGTAGTACTTTTGTAGACCGTAGCGCTACGCTGAGTGGGGTTACTCGTTACTCCGAATGTAAGCTACGTATAATAAAATTGGTCGTTTGAAGCAGTTTAGTAGATGTAAGTAGAAATGCTACGGATATTGACGGTGCTGCAAAAGATGACGTAGAAAATATGGAATATTAGAAAGGAAATATGTTTTCCAGGTGGTGTAGGTGCAATTTATTGATACTTATGCAATTTTCCTCTTATTGCTTTCACTGAAAGGGGTACCAGGAATAGTAATCATTTTAAAGGCTTCTCACGCTGAAAATAGGCCACCAGTTAATGCTGTTATAGAAGCTATTGCAAATTCAAATAGTAAGTGACAGGTACGACGTTGCTAGCTTGCTTATCGAAGAGGTACCTAAAGTACCACTCAACTTAGGGAATTATAAGAATTCTGAATTTTTATCTATGATTTCGGCATTTGATTTGACCTACTGACCTAGTCACCGAATTTAATGTTATACATTTCATGACAATACTACCATTAAATAAGGCTTTGTCTAAGACATATTAATTAAAATATAACGGATTACGAAGAAGGTTAACACCTACTTTCCCCTTATCCAGGTGTCATAAAAATGAATATAAATCCGAACTCTAAGACCTTTCCGAGGAAATTCCGCGAGTTATAAATAAAGACTGAATTAATATTAGTCCTTTCTCGTTTCGAGTAATAAATTACAATATTACGACCCATAATTAACGCCAAGTGTTCGGCTTTTATATAGTTTCATATAATAATAAAACTGGTCGGCAATTCAGTGTTTTATTAGGTACTTAGTTATTATAGGTCACAAATGTTAGCGTTGAGGATAATAAGAGATTTTAATTGAAATCACCCCTTAGGGTTCTGTCAACACGAATATGTTAGAACGAGAATGTTTTATTTAAAGAGGGAATAGGTTTATTTATTTAGGTGTTCCAAATTATGGTTTTAAATTAGATTCTTTGTTTTCGTATACGTTTTTGTGTGGGAGTGATATTTCCTTTCTAAAGATATCGTGGGTTTGAGTCCCACGCGCTGCTGGACATGGGTTTTGTAAATGCAAACTCAATGATTAAATGTGGACAAAATAAACAACTGGTCGTCATAGTAGCAACTCGTATTTATTACTTCAAAAGATATGAAACAATTTTTAGGGTTCCATACCCAAAGAGTAAAACGGGACCTTATTATTACCGTTTATCACTGTATCTCGTGAACATGATAACTAGAGAGTTGATAGATGGTGTATTTTTATTGCTGCTTTAACAACAAATACTAAAAACTGTAATAAAAAAAGGATTTTATTGGGGCTCCTTTACAATCAACGTGGTATTTGATAATGAACCTTTCGAGCATGAGTCCAACTCGCTCTTGGCCCAGTTCTCCAATAGTCGACATTATAATCGAAAATTATACAAATAAGCAGTACGATTTTGACGGTAGTGACGCACCATCACCAAATACGAAAGCCCTACTAACCCAAAAGTCATCAAGTTAAATTCTCCACGCACGATAACAGTAACCAAACCTACCAATAGCCGGTACCCATCCTATTTCAATTTGGTCCTAAAGTACTTAGCAGCACAGTGGTATCAGATCTCCGCACCGTTACAGTATTTGTCGCTGGAGCGCGCTATCACATCGAATCTCATTTGGATTTCAAAGTTTGCATGACTACGCAGTCGGCCACGGTAATCCCGTCGGGTTGAAACCTGCTTCGGTAATTAACCGCTCCTACTGTCATGAGCTTCGTTTAGACGCGATTCAATAATGGTCGCCGTATGATGTTGTGTTTGCATTGTTTGGTCAGCTGATACCTACGTAGTAATGAAAGCATCAAAGATGAAAAAACATGAATTGTAATAGTCACGTTTTCGACAAACCGTCCGAAAATAAGCTTAGAAACCCGGACGATGTTGAATGTGATGAAAAGTACCTATCTTAATAATACATTTCTTTGTAAAACCTTACTAAAAAATTTGGAGGTGTTTTGCACCTTAAAATTCTATATTCATAATACGTTTTTAACGTGAACTCTCGCATTTGTTTCTAACAGACGCATAATCCTATTTTGTTTTTCGCATTAAATAAAGATCAGTTCACGGAATCTAAAATTGTTTGTACAAAATTAAATTTAGCGGAATTACAAAATTCGCTTCAAACGTTAAATTACGCACCATTTAATATTGTTTAGGATGAAACACAGGGTCTTATACATTATTATATTCATCTCGAGGTAATGTAAAGCTGTACACAAAGACACACATGCATTGTTTTCTTTGTCTTCAAAAGGAATATTTGGAATAGAAGGAAAAACGAGGCGTTCGCGAAAACACAGAATGTGTTACGCCAGTAACGTTTTAGTGACGTTGTAAAGAAAAGGTTCGTTTACGCTTAGTTTTACTCTCGCGGTTATGCTAAGATGTTTCCTCTTCACATAAATATGTACCAACATACGTATAAATACGAAAATATTCTCGTGTTAAGGTAAATGGATGTATGAGGATGAGAGTTATGCGAGAAATCGACATGTATTTTCAATATCACCCCTTCTCCATAATACTATGTTCGATATTTTATTATACACTCTCATAATTAAGTTACCTAGTGAAATGGAAAACAATAGTTTTTGTTTTAATATTTTATGTTCAAATAAGGGGCACGTAATGTAATGTGCTTATGCAGGATTTGAATGTGAACAAACTTGCATTGTTGTACTCATAATAAAGATTACAAGTAACAAAACCTTGCATTCTCCTCTGTCGTAGGGAATTTCAGACTGCACAGTTTTTTGTTCGCGCAATATAATGTGCTCATAACAAGAGTTTTGACATTGTTATGGAAAATGACACGGAAACGCGAATTTACGGCTTGTTTCACCCTCTTGCAGGCGACGAACGACTTTCCGACTTTTAACATTTCTTGCAAACTGCGCCCTTGTTTATCTTACATTATAAACATTTGTGACTTAAATATAACTTTTAATTATCTAAAACTTTTTAATTCTCTGGTTACGTAACAGTTACGATTGTGTCGCTTTATCTGGGATCTCTGAACTGGGTCCACATGGCGTCATGTTTGGGGTTCTTTATCGTAATTACTTTTGGTCAGTGTTTGCATTAGTTAGCAGAACGAACGATCGATATTATCGGGTCCCAGAGATTAGGTGTCCGTCGTCTGCATAATAAATTAGAATCAATAAGCAAAATCCGATAGAGATGGGTCTCCAACGGATTCACTCTTTGTTTATTAAATGGGATAGTTATCTACTCTGTGATATATTCGGTATTTAATCAGAATTGCGTCTTTCCCAGCCTATTGTTTCCTCAAGTACCTATATTAATCGAAAGGGATCTGAAGTAGGATTTGATAGAGCTTGGCGAGGCTATAAGTGAGGGTAGTCGATACTCCACGTGGCAGGTATTGAATGTTATTCATTGGCATTTCCAGTGTATTGTTGAGATGAGCTGTTAATTACTGCGTAAGAAGAACTTGAAATATTCTCGAAGTACGATAATACATGTTTACTTCAGTGTAAGTAACATAGATCCGTATTCAAATTGTACAGCTAACATTTATTTGTATGGAACACTCCGAGACAATGTTAAAATACGAAAGCTCGTGAAAAAGTTTATTTTAACCTGCTTACGCTTCCCCGTGCCTCTCTTGGGACAAAGGGGAAGTTTTTCCGAAAGGTTTTCCGTGGATTTTATTTCAAATACCCTGATTACTTACCATGGTGCTTCACTATGAATACATTTCAATATTTTTGCACAATTCTTTAGTAAGGGGATCTGTTGTCGAGTATTGTAACTCGATTCGCGATACGAAAGGGATTTGCAAGTTTTGAGTGGCCACTACAATGTGATTTTGTTGTATTTTAGTCCAAACTTTTTCAGCAGGAAAAAGGTTGAATTGACCTCAATGTTGATTGAGATAGAAACGAGCTTCCTAAAAATACAATAACAGTATAATTAACGTTATATAAACGGCAGCCCTTATTCAATATGAAAATGTCGAACCGTTAATTTAGGTCCAACGCCTACTAATTGGATTTTTACTAATTAGCGACACTCTCTACAAAGAAACGATATTATTAATTAGTTATTTATTTAAATGCGTCTTTTAAAATTCTAAAGAAATTTAATCAAGTAAGTATCTACCGGGGTTATTATACATAAAATTTGTTTACGTAGCGTTTTTATGTGATTTTGGTTAATTAAATGTGGGGGATAAATATGATTGAATTTGGTATTTTATTTAAGTCCAGCATAAAGTTTAAACTGGGAAAACGATGTAGTGCCTACATATTCAAATAAAAACCTAGCACCATCTGGAGGCAAATTAAATACATTCATTATCTCAGTGACACACAAAATACCGCTAGAAGCAATAAAATTCCCTTGTGCTAATAACGAAATGATTAAAATTAAGCTCCACGATATTTTTCCTTCATAGCGAGTATCTTCGGCGATACGTGACATGGTAACCTAAGTTCATAAAGGGCCGTTGTTCACACGTACCGAGTGTCGGCCAAATAACGAAACTTATTTAACGTTTGCACGTCATATTATTGAAAGAAGAATTTTCTCTAGTAATTAAGTAACAATGTTTCTGACCTCCAGACGTCAAGGGTCTATTTTTATTATATTCTCCACAATAATCAAATACGTAATTGAATCTCAATGCAATTCGATTAAGCTGAGCTGAATTCGTAAACGATGCTGTCAGTTGCTGGTGTCTCCATGCCGCCGACGTTTGTTCGTTTAAAGTGAAAACAAATCAACAGAAAATGCTGAAATCGTTTCTCAATGCCCGATGACGTATGAAATGGAGCTTACTAAGCAAAAGACAGTTTTCCTTTCATTCGAAATGCGTTTGCATCTGTATACGGATGAGGGTTATTGTTCCAAGCCGGTGATGCGGGCGGGTCGGGCTCGGTTTAAACCTCGACAGTGATAAATGTTTCATTTATTCTTCAGTATGCACAACGCCGTATTCCAAACCTGCTGCTCGAATTTTATTGTTTAATTATTTGTTCCTGCCCCTCCGAGTTTTTCCTTTCATTGGGCTTTGTGATTCGTAACGTAAATTATATCCACGAGCTTACGAGGTCATTCAAGGATATTTTATTCGTAAGAGTAATTTCATTAGATCAGAAAAATATAATATTCAAGCTGGCCTACGGCGGTATAAAAAGTACTTCTAGCATGTTCTCAAATCTAATTTCAACATTAGTTGTACAAAAATATATTTTAATGTAATAAGGTTTACAAAAAAAACTAATCCATTACTTTTTCATTTCAGGTAAGAGTCTGCGTACGTAGCGTTAACATGTCGACAAAAGGTTGGTATTATATCACTAAAAAGCGAAAATTCTCTGGACCTATATCAAACTGAAAAGGTACAAAACTGTCTGAGGTGCTATATCATATTTTATCGTAAAAATGTAATTGCGAAATAGAGGCTCTGGTTGTAAATTATGTGCAAACAGCTAAAATAATGTAGGCGGCGCAACACGAGTGGCCACCGGGGACATATTGAGACACCGAGCCCTTCTCACGGCTTATTTATTGTTTATTTTTACTGTACAAGTGTTCGTTGTTTATTACATTAACAATTCGTGCTTTTAATACATACAAATATTATTATCTAAAAAAAAAGCACCGGGTTGCACTCCGGGAGTGCTGGCAGAAGTGAAAACATGAAAACATTTTTTTGAGATTGAATGAAGAAAGAGCACAACTACTTTTGACTGTCATCACTTGCCCTCGATATTGAGAGTTTCTCAAAAAAATCTTTTGTCCCTATGACTGTACCGGAAGGTAAACTAAAGATACCCCAATACGATTAAATATAATCAAAATTTAAGCACGACTCCATCCATGATTTTGAAGAATAAAAAACTATACTCGTACTTTCATACTTGACTAACTACTTGAGTTTGAAAAATTATAGATGGCGCAACACATTTTTTTTCACATGTCTTTCCTCGATTTTGAGGGTTCTGGTTGAGCTAAAATTATTCAAATATATATTTTGAGTTTATTGCTGTGGCCTGGATGCTAACCTAAAGATACTCCGGCACCATTTCATTTTATAAAAATAAAAACCCAAACTCCATCTATGATTTTAAATGATAATTACTAAGCCTGACACTATTGTCAAATTTCACATGTTTGAAACGTCATAAAATATCTTACCGACCTGTACTTACGGAATTTGTATGGAATTTCGGGTTTCACGATTTCGGGTTTCACGTTTCGGTCACGTGATACCTGTCGCGAATTTATATATTTTTCCCCATACAAAAAGTGCTCAACGCCGCTAAAGAAGTTTTCACTTCAAAAACACCAAAAGAAATTAAGGCCCAGTGATAGTCTAGGTATAACAATATAAATTAGAATTCGCTAAAATAAGTTTTCCTCCCAAATTCCAATTACGAACAAAATAAATATTATGTAACCGCAAGATTGTGGTCTTTGATAATATGAAAGTCTAGAAAATTAGATTATGTCTAAGGCTTTGTCGTGAGCACAAAAAAATAATGTTCGGAAAGTTGAGCATGTAATCTTCATTATTAAGGTGCTTTCCTTAGCAACAAATCTCGAAAAGTAGTCGCCATTTAATCAAAATAAAGTGGGGAACCTAGCAGGTCACAGTGGAAATATAATGGTTTTTCCATTTTGCTTTATAATATTTAAAAGCTGGGTCGCCTGGCCGTACAATAACCCTGTCGACGTCACGTCACGGTCGCGCCATGATGAAAATAAATAACTCGTAACTTCACCACGGGATTATCCGTCACCATAAATAGGGATTAATAAGGTTTAATTACATGGCCTTTTTCGTATTCGGGTCCGTTATATATTTCCGAACACGTACGCGGAATGTGCGCGCTCGCCCGCCACGCAACAAATGAAGCTTCCAACTCTGAACAAACTTTCGACCATCGATTATACTTGGGCTATTCGGTTTGTTTACTTTTATCTCGAGTTGCTATTCGATTATACATAGTTGTTTTATGGTCAGCTTGTTCCAAATTTAAACTAACAGAGTGTATATTACTACATGCTGATTCGGCAAACCTCAAAAGCTTAGACTAAATCTTGGAAACGAATATTTTTCATTTGAATTATTTTATATAGTAACAAAAAATGATTTTAAAAGCACTTAGCATGGGTAAAATTTTACGCAATACATAAATAAAATTATCGAATAGCTTGTCAATTATTATTTCGGGGAAAACATAAATTTTTGTTTTTGTTTTAGTACAGGCTTTTAAAACATTTTCCCATTAGATAAGTTAATTGACATTTGAAGTGGAATGTTTTTAATTGCCTCGCCGATAGGACAAGAGCACCTACAAAATAATTATTAAAACGTTCTCGTTGTTGACTAATCAACTGCCAAAAAGTGCCAGTCGATGTTTTGGGAGCGTTCTCTTTATTCCTATTTCAGTCATCGACAATGGAAATTCAGTTAAAATTGCCCAAAACTTCATAATTCTCATACAACCTACGTTGATTCTAATTTGAAATTCTTAATTTTGAATATTTGAAAAAAAGTAATCGAAAACATGGACACAGCAAAAGCTAAAATAGGTACATGAATAACCTAGATACCTTATTTTATTTACATCCCAGTACTATTTAAGTAGATCAGCAAAGTACCCCTTATTTCCAAATACGTGGCATGATTTAAACACAAAACTATCAATAACCTTCGAAACTCCTCGTACATTTGGTATCCTCTTACCGAAACGTATTGTGTTTCATGTAAATATGCGGGTTGCGAAGAATGTGTAGGCGCTGAGCTCTCAACGTAACTCGGCTACGAACATGACTAAGAAATTCAATTCAGTTATATCCCTCATATCTATACCCAGTATAGTGAGGGATCGCTCTAAGTGTAGTGCACATTTATCCTATAGTGTTTCACTAAGAACTATTCTTTTAGATAGCGTTTAACCTCTTTTTGCGTAACCCATTTAGGTTACTCTTCGTCTCTACTACAAAATTCCAAGCACATTTAGTATTATTTTCACACCAAAAAACAAAGACTGTTATGTTTTATGAAATATGTACATATTAATGCTTTGTTTTCCCCGTTATAACCTTTTGTAACGAAGTAAATGACCCATAAGCTATCAAATGGACGTCTAGATCCTGCGAGAAAATTAGCCGTAAGGTATTTATGGTGATACATTACGTTTTTGTATTCTACGAACACAACGGTAATAAAGAAATGGCTGTATCTATTATTTACTGAACATTTTGTTACAGGTTTTATGTTTAATAAACTATTGTATTCTTATCATGATAGCCAACACAAATAGCTTTGGAGATATCAAATACAAAAGTCATGAAAACTGTTGTAAAACGAAAATATAATACAAAGCGAAATGTGTTCAACCAGTATAATAATTTTGTTGAAACACGTGCACCAAGTCTCCATAGTAGTTTTAAACATTTTGCAACTAGAAAAGAATTTACTATACAATAAACGTCGTGTATCGTGTCACATATTCGGTGTAAATTAAGCGACGGCTGCGGCCTTATCGCGCAGAATAGAGATGAGTGTCCCCTACACTGGGATTTGTTTGAATAAAACTTTTGTTTCTGACAACCTCCTGAAACAACTATTTCATTTTTCAAATTGCTTTTTTCGCTGTGCCACTGACAAAACTTCCAAGAAAGGATAACGTAGTACGGTAATATTAAATGCTCAAGCTTGCCGGGAACGCTCAACTTGTGTATAATGTGTTTCCAGGTGTAATTTTTGTGAAAAATAGGCGCCTATTAAAGTGAGTTCACGTTGTTAAAAAGGTACATTACTCATAATTTAATGGAGAAGTTATTTTCACGTTAATAACACGGCAAATGAGATATTGTTGAAAACTCTTTTGTCTAGCGAGAGTCTTAGAACGTTTCATAGAATACTTTTTAGATTATCAATTAAAATGAAATAGAAATGTGTGGAGATTTTTGATAGGTTCCTAGATTTTGGTTTATAAACAGATTTAAAAGCCTTTCTCAGCTTATTATAGCCCATTAAACATCAACCTTTCAAAGTTGTCTCGAATAATGGAGTTGGTACGTACGATTTGCGGCTGCGTTGCTACCCCGGAACTAATCAGATCATTATCAGACCCTTGCCACATTAATCATCTCGTAAGCCTAGTCATAAACGGTCAACCCGTTCCCGCGGTAACGGAATTCTTCTGTGGCCAGCTCGCAGCTTGTGAGTGGTTTAACTACGGTCAAACTTTGCGGTCAACCCTTATATATTACACGAATACCCCGATAGTCCGCATTGAAACCCGTTAACAACACTTTTATGTAACTCACAAAGCTTTGTTTCACCTGAAAGCTTGAATTATTGGCAATTATTTTGTATTTCTTTTAATTTAGGTCGTTAATTTTGCTGACCTACTTTGTTCCGAACGATTCGTGTTTTTGTTTTTCGAGAAAAGAAATTGTAATACGAAATTAGTAGGTAGGACACGAGTAGGCTATATTTGTCTAAAAAGCTTGTATATCAATAAACGAAAATTCTATTATTTTCCAACTCATAACATACGAATATGTACGCATGTTTGATGATTTAGTTATATTTAAATATATGCAAATTATTCTCATTATAACATTCATATTTTAAACACTTTTATAAACATACCCTTGTTTGTTTAGTTTCCATTAATTAATTATAAGCAGTTTACATATACGTACAATACCTAATTTCAATATAAAAGTTTTGCAGTTAATTAAAGTAATTTTAAAATTCATAAAATATTTTGAATAACGTTGTTTTAAATATGCAACATTTAATTTAAAATATAAATAGGTGATGATAGAAAATTAATTAAATGAAGGCAAAACTTAGAGCCCTAGTATTATAATATTATAGTAGAGATATTTGAAAATCGGTGTTTTCACTAATAAATATTATAATCGTCAAATCGTATGCGGCAATAAATATACCACCAAAAATGGCGACCTTCTCAGAAACGTCGTCCACGAGAGCAAATTATGTCAAAGTATCATAATTTAAGCCTTTGAAATGTAAACAGTTACTTTTTTCAACTATTTCGATCAAAAGCCGTAAGGGATGATATTGTTGAAAATAAACCGAAATTCTAATGTTTCAGAGCAACGAAGTTATGTACGAAATTATTTACCTACATCAATAGAATATTTATTATAATGATAAAGTATGTAGGTACGGTAAATAACGGAATTCGAGGAAAAAGTACGATAAAATAAATGATGCATACTTAAGCAAATCGGTTCGATTAACTTTCTTTTAGAAATAAATTAGACCTTTGAAGTTGGCCAGACCTTTGAACAGTAATTTTGGTTTTATTCAACGTTGGTATCACAAAAGAATCGATTACGTAATCTTATTATTTAAGAGTGGAGATAAGTATTTGTTTTTATTTCTTATAACATTATTCGTCTTTACAGCGGGTTGCCCAGGGTTGGCTGATGTATCTGTCAGATAAAAATGTTGAACTGCCAAGTTGAGCACTTAGTAGAAATATTTCTTTATTTTTTGAAAACGATAAAACCTTTTTGCTGTTTCAATATCAAAACCCTACTTAAATTCATACCTTGATTTTTTTTTATAAATTTGTACGCAAATAAGAGCCCTTTTCTAAACTTGAAGAACTAAACAATATTGTCTGACAACGTAAAAATACCGTCAGCGTTGTCGTTTATCTTTGTGCATAAGTAGGTACGTGTACTTACTACGTGATGGACCCTAAAAGAGCTTAGCTAATGTAGCGTATTATCCTCTAATGTATTTCGCGCCAACCCTGGAGTTAGTGATTGGTAACCAAGACCAGCCCCCAATTCTGTGGGCCGCCGACGCTATTATCGGAATGTCTCCCCGAGACCAGGAATGCTGCTCACTAAACAAGTACCTATATACATCTATATCGGGCCAATAGTCCCTTATAATCCGATTAAGTGTAAATCTTGCCAAAACTCATGTAAATGAATTGGGCTTAATTAAGTAAATTTTATTTTTAGAAACATCTGCACCTGGCCCTTTTTAATAATTTATCTTTCGACTACAGGCTAACAATACATTTATCTTCAAAAATTCTTCGACCCCAGAGCTAGGCTTCTTACGTGATCCAGATACAACAAAAGATTTTTTTTTCAAATTAGGTGAATTCAAAACGAGTAGAATTTTCATATTTAGACCTAAGAATAAGAACAGGCGTACATAATTTTCTTTCATGCATAATTTATTATATTTCGGCATTTCTCTTCAGTAGCGCCATCTTACGGTAAAATGACTTCAATAGACTTTTGACTAATGTTTATTTCGCTTTCGCTTATCATTCCCTTTCGGTCTTTAAGCAAATCTAGTTGCTTTTTTAATTAGGTCCCGTTAAAAGCTCTTTACGTCATTAATTGAATTATTTCTTAGTTGGCATCTTTGGACGCTTGAGTGCCTGGTGAATAACACTTTCTTGTGGAACATTAAAACATCAATATTTTTCATTAATGAACAGCATGTAATTTATTTTTAGCTTGAAATTACCTTATTAATATCTGCGTTCACCTCACGGGTTAAAAATACTCACTCCTGTATAACTTCGACAATTTGCTATCTCTATCGTGAATGTCTCCGCTTCACGATATATATGAGATCTTTCTGGACCTTACGATCTCCCTTTGCATGCATAATACGTAAACTTAGTGAATTTCCTCCTCAGCGAATATAAAGTTACGACACCAGACCAAGTTACACTGCCTTAAAGTCTGATTGAACGTCTTCCAATGGAATATACTTCACATTTGTTTAGATTATCCCCAGTAATGGCGGTATAAACTTACCGGCTTCCAGAAATTGGTCGTATAAGTAGTTTATTATTTGTTCCCTGCGTTTATTGGATATCTATAAAACAAACTAAAATGGATGTAGGTGATGTATATTTGAATTTAGGTATTTTATTGGTACTGTGTTAGGCATCCCCTTTTTATGATTGCCTATTTCGTTTTCAGACCTAAGTGAGTTTGATGTGTCCAATATTTAAACAGTATTTCATTCAGGGTTTTGTAAAGCTGCGTATTTATTACGTAAAGTAACAAATCAGTTTGTCATTACTTTTATTCATATGCTAGGTTATTGTACAAACATTAATAGCAATCAAAGCTTTAAAACACAGTGACATTATCTCTTTGTTGGTCAAATGATGGACGTTAGGGAATGTGTTCGACGTGGACACAATGTACAAATCAGAAAGTTGTGAAAGCGACGACTTCCTTTACAAGTCGTGTTGGAAAAAGGCTGCTGTTTAGAAATAACAAAAAAGATATTTGATATGTTACGCCCTCCGGCTATGGCTTCTTATTTAAAATACAATTCGGACACAATATTACTTTTCAAAATTTTCATTATTAAACGGTTTTATTTAGGTCGACCCGTTTGTTTTGTTACGTAATAAAAAGACATACGAGTATACTATTCTGTCCTTTTCATAATATTTCTCTATAATTCCGTATGAAATTGGTTATAAACTTTTAACTAGATTAAACTTTAAAGTCTTGTTAGTTGTCCAACAAAGGACGAACATTCCGTCTATCTATTAAATTATAAATCCGCTCTAGTCCCACGTCACGCTAGGTGGTCATGTTTAAGTTAGCGCTTTGTTACTGTTTGCATCGACGACCGACAACTGACGACCGATGCGATGCAACCCCGGCTCACTGTTAGCGCAAATGAAAACCGATGCTTTGTTCAACCACCACATGTTTATACGCCTACCGAGATTTACTGAAATCCCGTGACGTTTCACTGGGCGGCTACGGTCTGAATTCACTACAAGTATACCTCGAAATACTACATTGTTAAATACAACTCGACAGGTACATCGCAGGTATCTGGGGGCACGTAAACTGTACAATGTACGGACCAAACCACGCTCCCAAAAGGATGTCCCAGGGATTAAGAGAGCGGACAGATGGAGTAATTTCAACGAAGGATTTGTGTCCGCTTCTTTGTTTATAACGTAAGCGGTGTAAGTTTACAATATGCATGTTTGTGATTTGAAATTCTGTTCAGGTAGCAAAGGAGCAGCGTTTAAGTTTATCTGGGAATATTATGTAAACTGGGATGCAACAAATGTGCGCATAAGCGTCTCGGTTCCCAGGCTCCGTGTTGCGCCATAGTACCGTAGATCCGGTGGCGTGGCACCTCAAATAAATCTTGCTTTGTCCAAGGACATTATGTATGCTAACGTCGGCCATTCCTTTGCTTGGTGAGCTGAGCGTTGCGGCGTCATTGTGTCCTAACTGGGGACTCTGTGCGGAGCCTAGATTACTATAACGTTGTAGCACACCCGCGAACTTTTTAATAATGAAGTTAGGCGTTTTTGTAAGGAACATTATAAAGATGTTGTATTTAAAGGATATCTAAAGATTTATATCGCGGGTTAGGGCAACATCTCATCACCTGACAACAGTCTTTAGTACTGTCGAACCGCGTTTCGTGACAACTGTTTTGCAAATGGCTTCAATAAGATAGTTGATATTGTCATAGTTGTGCATGATAATTAGATACCTGGTAACAGGTATCCGCGGACTTTGTTCGTTGTTATGTACTCCCTAGGGCATGCAGGTAATGTTTGAGATCAATGCTCAGTTGGGACGTTTAGAATAGTAGTCGACACAAATGCGTTTCTTTGTACAGGACATTCTGGCAGACTGATAGCACATAAGTGTTTATGAATACAAACAAATGTTAATAATATTATTTACCTACTAAGTACATAGGTATATTATGATGTATGTGAAATAGCTGAGAACGTTGACAATATAAGTTCACGTTACTTGAAAAGTACCTATGAAAGGCAAAGCATTAGTTAGAAGTTGTTATTTTTGTCAGAGTTCAACGACTCTCCTTTTCATTATATTATTCGACTTCATCAGATATGAAAGAACTTTAATATTGAACATTTAATAGTAGGTAGGTATTAGAACCGCGCTGTTTGAGCAGAACTAAGTTTGCACTTATCGATGCCAATTATCTGGAGTTGAGATTTAAATCCAGGCACGGTTGCTATGCATTCTTCATTCCCGGGTGGAATACTGGTTATTTGAACTTTCGAGAAACTGCTGCGATAACAGATTTTTTTTCTTTATTTGAACCTTATTGTGGGAAATATTAATTGTTTACTTGTCAATGAGGTATCGAACAAATACACCTTTCTGAGATGGGTTAATGTGACTCCCAATTGCCTATAAAGCAAAATAAACTTCCCTCACCCTGTCAGACGTCCCACGTCTAAGCAAGACGTATATTAAAGAAGCGAGTCCTAAATATTTTCCCGTGGAGTGGTTAATGTGGTAATAGTGTGGACGGGCGTGCGATCCGCTGGTTCGTGCGACATTTATTGGCCCGCCGTCCGACGACCGACGCCGACATTGACGGACGATCGCGCCGAATGCGAAACGAGACTTATTGGCGACAATTTTTCAAAGTCACCCGATGCACGCTTGATACGACCGGCTTCCTCATTTAACTAGTTTTACAAGTTTGTTGAGATTCGCGAAGTTAGCCTCTCTCTTGGTCGCATTGTGAAGGCCGATTCATTATCGCCTACAAAGCTAGAATACCCTATAGTGGAGTTGTTATGGACCAAATGAAAAATTTTGCGTTATACATAATGCCCGGTCATTATGAAAAATGCCCAATCTGAGAGAGCAATTTAATAATAATCATTCAAATAATCTAATTGACCGGGCATTCTACATATTGTACATCGCCCTTTGGGCAGAGTAATACAAACAAATTTGATCAGTAATTTTTCATTTTTATTGTTACTTAAAATAAACCAAATGTTTAACAATTTAAGTAATCAGTCAGATTTTGTAAAGCTTGGAACGTCATTGTTGAAGTTTCAGTTTTTTGCAGCAAGCATGATTTCTGTCACGGCTCCGGCGCTGCGGGGCTCCGGCGGCCCCACGCGAGTTTATCGTCGCAGATAGGTTTAACGCTCACCACCGCAGCTTCGGCTTGCTGGCCGGCAGTGCCGGCCAGCCTCAGCCGCGGTGGCGAGTGTTACAACCACCTGCTCCTCAACTCGCGGCCCGCCTCGCCTCTCCGCGCCTACGCGATTTTGAATTACACTCTAGGGGTAGCACAGTGTGTTAGGAACCCTGTTTTTGTGTCACCGTGTTTTTATTGAATTAATCGATAGAGTAAACAATCCCCATGATTAGAGTAAAACTCCGAGCACGCTAAGACTTGTACTTTTTTTTTTTTAAAATGTCAAAATTTCTCAATATTCGACCCTTGAAAAGCGAAAAAAAATTAATTATAATTTAATGGAAGTACTTATTCCAGAATTGATTTATTCTATCGAAAGAAAGTATAATAGCCGACCGTCCTACCAATTTTTGTTGCTTTAGTTTGAATGGGTCGAGAGTAATTATTTTTTTTCTGATTTTTCGTTTTTATTTTTTTATTCNTTTCGCAATATTCGACCCTTGAAAAGCGAAAAAAAATTAATTATAATTTAATGGAAGTACTTATTCCAGAATTTATTTATTCTATCGAAAGAAGGTATAATAGCCGACCGTCCTACCAATTCTTGTTGCTTTAGTTTGAATGGGTCGAGAGTAATGATTTTTTTTCTGATTTTTCGTTTTTATTTTTTTATTCATCAAAACCGCCGTAGTAGGTGATCATTCCTACATCAAAAAATAGCTTAAGCTTTCTATTATGCGTGGTATTAATTTCAAAACCTAATTCATTGGTTTCCAGGAGTTATTGGGATTTTTAGTAATATCCGAAATATCCGCACTTAGGGCTGCCACTTCAACCAAAACAGAGTTTATTTATTTTTTAAGTTTTGTTTAAGTTTTAGCTGTCTTATCACGAACACAACAAAATATCATGATTTTCTGGATTAGATGGTAAAGATTGAGTCAAAGTCAAAATAGATTTTTTTTTTCAAGTAACTAATCTAATCTTATGAACCGTCAAAAACTAGTTGCACGGTTCCAAGGAGTCGGTCTCAGGTAGAAATGAGTAATTTTCTGCAAATGGAGAAAACGGTATTGAATTTGTAATTACTAGTACTTGGCCGACTATTCGACCAAGTATTCTATACCCGAATATTCGGCCTTGGGCATATGGCTTAAAATACTATTCGTTACTATCTATTATTAATTTTACAATTCTTTTGAATCAATTTTGTTTTATTTTACAACTTTTTAGGTTTCCGTACCCAAAGGGTAAAACGGGACCCTATTACTAAGACTACGTTGTCTGTCTTTCTGTCTGTCTGTCTCCGGGCTATATCTCATAAGCCGTGATAGCTAGAAAGCTGAAATCTTCACAAATTATGTATTTCCGTTGCCGCTATAACAACAAATACTAAAATTGGCATTAAACGTGTGAAACCGCAAATTATAACTTTGTTATTCATACATTTGTATGAAAAACGAAGTTATTTTTTGCTGTCCGAAAAATGTTTGTATTTTAGCTGGTTGTAGGTATATGTATAGATAATGATACGGAACCCTTCATGCGCGAGTCCAACTCGCACTTGGCCGGTTCCTTTTCTTTTTTTACAACTTACTTATTTTAAATCAATTTTGGCATACACATTTTAGTTTATTATTATTCCCATGTTGAAATGATTGTGACTAACAATGAAGATGAATTTTAGTTGGGTCCACATAAAATTTTACGAATTCATATAGATACATTTTCCTTTAGAATAGCCAACTCCTTATCATCAATACATANTCTCCGGGCTATATCTCATAAGCCGTGATAGCTAGAAAGCTGAAATCTTCACAAATTATGTATTTCCGTTGCCGCTATAACAACAAATACTAAAATTGGCATTAAACGTGTGAAACCGCAAATTATAACTTTGTTATTCATACATTTGTATGAAAAACGAAGTTATTTTTTGCTGTCCGAAAAATGTTTGTATTTTGGCTAGTTGTAGGTATATGTATAGATAATGATACGGAACCCTTCATGCGCGAGTCCAACTCGCACTTGGCCGGTTCCTTTTCTTTTTTTACAAATTACTTATTTTAAATCAATTTTGGCATACACATTTTAGTTTATTATTATTCCCTTGTTGAAATGATTGTGACTAACAATGAAGATGAATTTTAGTTGGGCCCACATTAAATTTTACGAATTCATATAGATACATTTTCCTTTAGAATAGCCAACTCCTTATCATCAATAC
>NWSH02000517.1:10799624-10874701 GCA_002382865.2 Heliothis virescens
AACCGTGATAGCTAGAAAGCTGAAATTTTCACAAATGATGTATTTCCGTTGCCGCTATAACAACAAATACTAAAAATTAAAATAAATATATATATTAAGGGGGGTCCCCCGTACAATAAACGTGTAAAACCGCAAATAATAACTTTGTTATTCATATATTTGTATGAAAAACAAAGTTATTTTTTGCTGCCCGAAAAATGTTTGTATTTTGGCTAGTTGTAGGTAATAGATACATTAATTTTTAGGGTTCCGTACCCAAAGGGTAAAACGGGACCCTATTACTAAGATTACGTTGTCTGTCTGTCTCCGGGCTGTATCTCATAAACCGTGATAGCTAGAAAGCTGAAATCTTCACAAATGATTTATTTCCATTGCCGATATAATAACAAATACTAAAAATAAAAAAAAAGTTAAATATTAAGGGGGCCCCATACAATAAACGTGGTACGGAACCCTTCGTGCGCGAGTCCAACTCCCACTTGGCCGGTTTTTCATAGATAATGGTACGGAACCCTTCGTGCGCGAGTCCAACTCGCACTTGGCCGGTTTTTTATACAAATATATGAAGAACAAAGTTATAATTTGCGGTTTACACGTTTGTTGTATGGGGACCCCCCCTATTTTTTAACTTTTTTTGTTTTCAGATTTTTTCCTATGCTTACACACAATTACCGAGCTAGATTCCAAATTTCATCTTTCTAGGTTGTCTGGAAGTAGGTTAGGTTTAGGTACTATAAGTCAGTCAGTCAGTGGGAATTTTACGATTTTCGGACCTTCATATCTTTATAACCGTTTGAGCTAGCTTCATGAAATTCTGGGTGTCCTCATGGAAATTATGAAACACACGTAGTTTCAAGTATTTACGTTAAATAGGTTTTGAGTTATGGAGGGGTAAAAAGTGGCACCAAATGGTTCCTGTAAATATACACGTGGCGCTTGCCAGCCAGTCTTTGCTTGAACTTGGCTTGACACGCTGCCGCGTGTCTAGATTCACCTCATTAGGCACATTCATTAAACGCATCTCGTTAAATTTAATAATGATACAAATGAGAAACCGATATTAAATTTTAAATTGGAAGTTATTAATTGGTATAAGCATGCTTCATGCGCATATCTATAGCGAATGGATTGTTTTACCTACAATGAAAACATAATATCACTTGAAGCTGCTTCGAATATTTTACGAATATAAAGAGAACAAATTAATATCAACAGAAAGCATCGCAATTTTAAAACAATTTGCCAAAGAACTCAGATATTGGAAGCACTCAGAGAGCGGGAACCAAGAACATGTAATTATGTAATAATGACATCAGTCAATGAGCCAATTACTGAACGGGGCTCACTTGGCTCCGGCGCAGAGGACTGGCGACCACAAGCACTGACGAACAATAACTTCGTTACGACTTCCCCTCGTAAATAAACAAACAACATGGAAAACAAACAAGTTTCAATTATAGTCTCGTTTTCATTCGACTGCTGATTTTCAAGTACGTTTTTCTCTCCCCGACAAATTGTATATTTAACTTCAAAGATAGAAAATAAATGTCGCTGCCCTTCTGAACTTTCCAAATTATAAAACTCTGGAGCGTTTATTGCGTTCTCATGGAAAAGATTAAAGTGACTTTATCATCGCTGTCTACCTGGAGTGAGAGACTTTAAAGCTTTGACCATTTTTTAAATAAGTTCTAGTACTTTATTTGCTCCACAAAATATTAATCAACCTACTCGGGATCATAGAAGCTATTCAACTGTTGATAATAAGATTGGAACTGATTTAATCTCAATTACGGAGCTATAATAATTGAATCTGCATACATAATAGCTGTTCTTAGGAACATACTCGCAATAACAAAGGTGATTGAACAGAGAAACTGAACAAAGGCTTTAGTTAGAACTGAAATCAAAGCCTAGGCTTAACCTAAAGACTATTTGGAGCATGCATAGCATTAAAACAATATATAAACTGTAAGGACCAGTAATGCTTTGTTGATAACTTCATTTATTCATTCATAGAAACTAGGAATGCATTGTATGAGGTCGTAAGTGTAAAGTCTGTCGCGTCTTTTTGCGGAAGCTGGACCGTCGCCAACGTTCATACAATGTTGTTATGAGATTGTACAGAATTACCGTAACAACGCGGTTGTATTTATGGTAGCTCCCACCAAACACGGGACTCACTTAATCTTTAGGGCTATAAGTCTTACAGCGCCTTCCGAATCGGTATGCTGTTTAAGTATTTGGTTTTTAAGACAACTCAGTCCGTTTGACAAACTATTTTTGACTAATTTATTTCACAGGCCAGGAATGATTGTTATGTGTTCTTGCAATCACGCAGCTGTCAACTTCAGACTTCCTCAGCGTTATGCCAACTTTTTCGTTTATTCGTTCTTATTTAAATGTGCCCTTCATCGGTACAGTCTGTGTGTAGACTGTTGAAGTCAATTACGTCATCTTAAGTTTGTGCCCATCTCAAACTTATGTAATACCGACATCTATTTACTACCACGAACTTTAAGATCATGACTTATGGTAATTGATGCCTTAGTGGTTTTACTCTACGCTAATGCCCCAGTCTCGTACAAACTCGATTTATCGCTTATCTACCCGTGTTTACCTAAATTACTTACCTTAGACTGGATGGTTATTTAACATATAAATATCTTGCATCTCTTAGCAGGTGATAAGGTCACTTATAACAGCTCTCTGTATAGGTCAATAGCTGTAGGATTACATGGTGCCAACCATAAATAATTGTTTCTACAAATACCAAAAGTTAATATTCTAATGAATAATATGTTAATAAATGAACCAGGAATACAAACATGAACCTGTTATCAGCGGCATAATTTAACAAGTCACATTCCCAATCCATAAAAGCATCGAGCGGTTTTTCCCTAACTTTTTTTTAATACATTGGCTTTGCAGACCAATTCGAATCCAATTTACATTTCAATCGGGAGGTTCATGTAAAAACATGAGCTTCAGAGAGCATGCCGCTGCGCTGTGGAGGGCTTATGAAATAATGTTACATTGGGGCGCAAATACACCTATACATTTACAGTAGCGAAGTATACACCTATACTAGCCTTAACCAGCGGTTTCACCCACTAACGGCGGAAATACTCCGCGTACGTACATAAAAAGTATAACCTATAACCTTCCTTAATAAATGGGCTGTACAACACTAACAGAACTTTCAAATTGGTCCAGTAGTAGATTAACGCGTTCAAGCTAACGAACTCTTTAGCTTTATTAAATTCGTATAAATAACATTTCTTGTGCATTCGCCCAAAAATTCCTCATAACTCATGTGGAGACATAAAGGTGAGAATTATAAATATTTCTGAGCAGAATTCGTGCTACAGTGGCGCGAGTGCCTCGGGTATGTATTGCTTACGCTCATGAGATTTCCAACGTTCAGACTTATCTGTTTGAATTATTGCTAGTTTTTGTTCACTTTGTTTCAGACTGTTGCTTTGGAGATGTTTGAAGATAAATTATGTACGAAGAAGTTTTATTGTTTTGCTTTGAAGGTTTTGATCTTAAATCTTTTAATTTTGATTTTTAGGAGCCTGATAAACAAAGGTAACATAGATTGTATTTAGTTTCAAGTTCTGCTTACAGTTTCATTAGATATACTTAACTTACACATTCTTTTTAGGTAGAGTAGACATAATAAAAGAACTTTAGTCAAACAAGATGTCTTTGTAGATTTCGTTTCTGGTTTAGTCGTAATTTTGTAAGAAGGTAACACACGTCAGAGTCTCCGCGCTGGCACAAAAATTATTTAAGTACTTAACTTATAAGATATTAACAGAAGCAACAGGCAGCTTTCTATCCTTATTACACATTTTAATGTAGCTTACCCTTTTGTACTAAAATAATTCCTCCACTTCAGAAATTCTAGTATAAACCAATAAAGTTCCAAAACAAGTTGGCATCACGGCCAGTTTCTCTTCACTTAAACATGCATGAAAGAAAATACGTGGCATGTTTCTGGGAATATATTTTCAGTGCACATGAACTGCCGTATCGGCGAGTTTAGGGGTGTCACCTGTAAACAGAGATTTAAAATTGAATCACAAACTGCCTTTGTGAGTGAAACCGATCGTATTGAATCCGAATATAATACAGAATGATAGTTATAAGTATTTGGAAGGGGCTTTCTAAGCGCATTAGAAGCAGGCGGTTCGCTAAGGAACCCGAGATAGCTGCCAACGTGGAGTTAAGCTTGAACGCTTTGGAGGCTCGGGGCTCGGAGATATATCATCCGCAAAGGACTGCAGGTTATATGGTGGTAGCCCTATTCGCAGATAAAGTTGCTAAGCGCAGCCTGAGTGCGCGCTGTAAACTAGTTTTATTCGGCCATAACAATAGTCCCGCGGGATGCCAGAACATGTCTCGTAGCTCCAGCTTTAACCCCTCATTCTTTTTCGTGTAATTTGCAAAGCGATGGCTTTGTTACGTCGTTAATTCTCAGTTGTTGGTAATATCCGTGATGTGAGCTTTTGAATTGTCTGTTTGGGTTACCGTTTTGTTATGAAGAGCGTTTATTATTGTGTTTACGTGCTAAACCGAAGCTTACTGTGCTTTGAATATTCGCGCGTTTCGCAATTAGGAATCCTATTATTCTACCAATGTTTTAATACGTACGTTCAGTATATGTTTGTGTTGTTGGAATAATTAATAGGCCCTAATGTTTACAACTAATTAAGCACACGCTATAATTATTCTGTTACCAATTTTGCATTCAAACATGTATCGTGATTAGGTAGCCTATCAAAAATATTCCTATCTGACAACTGGCCATTACTCTCAGTTAACTCGGGTTTTTTATGTACTTACTATGTAAACGTGCCATCAAAAAATTTACATAATCTGTGCAACGATATTATTTGCAGTGGCTTCTCGTAAATATGCACTGCGGTTTATCACGTCAGCACTAACTAAACAGACGACTACTTTCATATTTTTATACTTAGATTTTGAATTTTATTTCAATAACTTTATACCTACTTAAGTTGGTAACCTCGGAGCGCAAGAGAGAAACCACTTTCGACATTGATTATTAGATATTATTTTAAGTGTGTGATAATAGTCAATATATCTGACACCATTTTATTCATGTCAATAACAATAAATGGAGACAAAAAAAAAACAGCAAAAAAAATCAGTTCTGAAAGGCAGGACTCCATACCTAAACTACTGGTCACGAGCAATGAATCATATTTCGCCACACTGCTGACGTTGAAATGGGTAGATTTGCTTTAAAAGTTTTATTGGATACCTAAACCATAGCGGTGACCTCCAACTAAAGCTTACACGTGTAGCAACAACCCCGAGTACTTCGTGAGTACATTGACGCACGTGGAAAGCTCTGAAAGGTCTGGAACTTATTTTTCTTCACCCCTTTTTTAAGGCATATTTTTCTCCTATGGTTTTTTTTTTGACAAAAGAAAACAGTTCGCGTTTTTCTTCAAACTAAGGGGTGTTTGAATAATATTTAACCTCTTATGTTCTAGAATTTTCTTTTTAGACGAATTTTAATATTTTTGCTAAAATAGCCGTCGAAATGCTGTCACGCTACGGACTTAAATCTACATAAAATAAATTTTAGATCAAGATGAATTATAGGTGTTTTAGTTAAATAAGTAGATATTATCATACTTTGCAACCTATCGTATTTTCTATTGTATTACCAAACAAATGAGCTGTCCACCCCTTGTGTAATTTATAGCTGTATTTCAATAAGCCTAGAGTATTGTTTGTTACTTGAAGTATAAACTTTGATAAAAAGACAAAACTAGGTACAGACGACAGCACATCAAGTTACCACAAACTGTCAAATTTCTGCAATAGATTTTCTACCTTATTACAATCGAGGTAGGTTAATGTGAGATTGGTAAAATTTGACAGATTCGTATACGTTGACCTGCTGTCGTCTGTACCTTTAGGCATTGAAATTAATTACAGTACCTAAGGGGCTACACCAACATTAAAAAAAAAACTATTTCAGTCACTTAGGTAATAATATTCATTTCTGAATAGGCTTTTTACCATTGAACCAAACGCTAAAAGAAAACTATAATAGGCATGTTTACGACTAAGATAAACGCCGACTTATTTACCTTCAAAACAAGCTAATTTATTCGTCCAGTTTCCACTCTTACTGTTAAAACAGACTTTGAAAACATTTAATTTAAATTAATTCCATCAGTATTATGGTAGGTACTATACTAACTAGATTATCAGAAAGCCAGAAACTTTATGCAAAGTAGAGCAACTTGACACAGTTCTTGTAACGTTGAGAGTTCTCACTGTGAAGACTTAAATATAACAGATTAACTGGCTTAATTAAACGATACCTTCTCACTTCAAAGTGCATGATATTACAATTTTAATAACAGTTATATGTCTGCAGTTAGAGCTAGAGCTTCGTAAAAGTATTTTAATCCTTTTTTTATGATGTCAATAAAGACCGCCGCCCATGTTCGTATTTGCAGTAAAATAGATTTTATCGTTTGACACAAACGCCAACTGCCAATTCTTGAAGCAGAATTTGAAAATATTTTACCGTAATAACCGAAAGCTATATCATAGCCTGGTCAAGTATTCCCCAGAGAACAAATTCGGAAATTCTCCAACTAAGATATTTTCCTAATTTTCCCGAAAGGATTCTCCAATTTACTTTTCTAATTTCGGAAAAATTTACTGTAGCTTTCGTACGAATAAAGATGAAAATACCTAACCTAGAGAATTTCATGTTATAGAGCATCTTGGAAAAGACGCGTTCCCAAGTTTTTAGTTCATCTATATCTATACATATAATAAAACAGTAAAAAAATCGTGTCTGTACATTCAATATTTTTACAAAACAAAATATTTTGGGTTATTAGAAATTGAAAGAAGAGTGCGAATTCGAAAAAAAATTTTTGTCTGTTTGTATGTTTGTATGTTTGAATGTTTGTTTGTTTGTTTGTCTGTTTGCACACGCTAATCTCAGGATCCACTGGACGGATTTAGATGAAACTTGGCAGACATATAGCTTATATATCAGAATAACATATAGGCTATATTTTTTTTGGAAATTCGCTCTTTAAGGGGGTAAAAAGGAGGGGGTAAGTTTGTATGAAACTCCGTCAGTTTTGAAGCTAATTCGATTAAAATTAATATTTGGTTAGAAATTAAGAATGACGCAATAATTATTTTTGGAAATTCTGCCATAACGGGGGTGAAAAAGGGGGGGTAAGTGTCTATGGAACTCAGTCAGTTTTTAAGCTAAATCGATGAAAATTAAAGCTGTTTCTGCCCTTCGTTGTGTGACGGTGTCGCTATTTTTCACCGGGACAGCTTTATGTAGCTTTCTCGCGCGTAACTAGCTCCGATAAGTGTTCACTTTTACCGATAGATGGCGTTGTCCATACATTCTAAAAAGGCAGTCAATGCAATGCAGTGGTATGGTATGATAAGTCTGAAACATCACACAACCCGTCGCGCAACCCGTCGTTTCCCCGGGCTCTTAGAATTCGACATCAGACGTTTAAGATCTTTCATTTTGACGACCCGTTATCGCTGGCATAAGCGACATGTTCCGCGTACGAAGTCGCGGGCAGAAGCTAGTATATTAATAGTTTGACCTTCTTCGTGCTTCAAATTGTTGCTCAATCTATTGTGGCTATCAATATTCATTATAACGTTTCATTAGGATAAAGTTGACGAAAGCAGTATCTTTAATGTGAATCTTAACGTGAATGTAAACGAAAGATATCAACTAAGTAAACCTGAATATTAGCTGGTCTCACATTAATTATATTTCAGATAGAAGCCTGTATTAGTGCATCTGTCAGCCAAATTCATAAACATAGACCATTTATCTATCTCCCTAAATCGACAAGATACACATTGGTCTCTAACGTGAATGATATTTCATGAGGATGTTTTTTCCATGCGATATTGAAGCGCAACTGCTTACTAGTTAACAATCAACCCTAAAATTTCCGCCGTTGGTTTGTGAAGGTCAGATGGCAGACACAATCAAATTAAGCTGCATCCAGTTAGATTGGATGCCGACCGCGACCTAGTTGGAAAAAGGCTAGACGAATGATGCTTAAGGTAAACGGCCCAATACTCGACGGTTTTTGAACTTGGCGACGTTTACAGGTCTGCCACACCATTGTTAGTTGTTTTAGCGGGATAATTTAACTATGACGAGAAACCTCATTTAATACACTTTTCGGAAAATCTATTTTTGTAATTAATGGTAAACTAATAAATAATCTATAAATTAAAATATCAAAAGAGACCCATTTGTACCAGTATCCGACAGTTTTGTCCTAGTTATCGTCAAGATGTCCCATTAGTCGTCAACTTTCAGCGCTAATTTGAACTCTATTTCTTAACCAATAAGGTTCATGTTATTTTAGTTGTCACCTTGTGTAAATCTAAATGTGGTTCCTCAAACTGAAAAATAGGGTCTAAAGTGACCAAACTTGCTAAATAAAACAAAATATCAATATCAGTAAACGTATTACCACTACCGCACGGATCAATCCATCATAAAGTTAAGCAACGCTTTACGCGGTCGGTTCGTGGATGGGTGACTGTCTTTTTGTAACAAGTTCCTCCGTTTTTCAGAAGGCCCGTTAGATGGGTGGGCCCTGACTGTTATTTCGACATCTTTGGGTAGTCAGAAGCCAGAAAGTCTGATATTCGATCTTACCAAGGGGTAACAGGTAGCTCAGGTACCTAACTGGTTTGAGGAGTTCAGATAGGCAGACGTTACATGTAGCACACTAGAGCTTCATGACTGTCATGCATGGACTGTTAGCTGCTTGAAACTGAACCGGAATTGGAAAAGGCTAGGCAAACCAATTACAAAACTATTTAGCCTTAGAAATAATTTGATCAGACACNTTCTGATATTCGATCTTACCAAGGGGTAACAGGTAGCTCAGGTACCTAACTGGTTTGAGGAGTTCAGATAGGCAGACGTTACATGTAGCACACTAGAGCTTCATGACTGTCATGCATGGACTGTTAGCTGCTTGAAACTGAACCGGAATTGGAAAAGGCTAGGCAAACCAATTACAAAACTATTTAGCCTTAGAAATAATTTGATCAGACACTCATAGAAAGATGATCTTGCATGGTTGATAACGGGGATTAGTGAACCCTCGAGTTCCGAGTGCTCCACGGAGAAGCTTATGCCCCTCACTTCCGACCAGCCAGAGTGGCGGGTATTCCAGTGAAGCTGGATATACAGGGAGCTCGTGATCTCAGTTTAAAGTCCTCCAAGGTATTTTTATCCCTTATCTGCTCATGATTGTCCTTGTTGCTTTCTTGTAATTACACCGACTATAGTTCAACGGGAGAGGGGAAAAGATAAGTATACTGGCTCTCATCCATTTCTATATTTATTTATTGCATTTCTAATCCGGGATCCAAAAACCGGGTATCGTGCTTGAGTAGATACAGGGATGATCGCCAGTCGAATGATGTTTTTATCATTACATGTTAATATTCTGAGGCAAATGTTGAAGAGTGGCGAACTTAGTGGTGCGTGGTTTTTCGAGGAGCTGACCGTCGTGGTATTCTTCCTTCATCTCCATAACCGTGACTCGATATGTGAACTGTAGTAACTTGACCAGCAATTTATACATATTTCGAAATCATGATCATCAGCATGCAGCTACAACTTCATAGTTTCTCCATTTCTGGTCCACTGTCATCCTATCACAATAGCCCGAGTAACTTTCCACCATATATAGAAATAGTCTAACATAAATCAGGGATAGTCTTTGGATAGTCAGATAATCCCTAGGGATCATCTGACTATCCAAACCGTATAGACGTACGATGAAGCGTATTATCGCCAGCTAAATAGTAACTATGTCATTATTATCATTGAAGTGGTCTCCTCAGGGTCTTCGGCTTTACTTTTGCCTCCCAAAATGTCAGAACTCCTTTGTCTTGTCATTATGGTCTCGTAGAGATATGATCTGCCTAGCCTTTTCACAATTATGTATCTTGCGATCGGTTTCCAGTCTCATCGGATGTGGCTGGGTATCAGTGTTTTAGATTCTAATGTCCAGTTATCCCGGAAAACCCCCTTACCACTTGATACCCTTTGGTAAGGCTGGTGGTCAGACTTTCCGGCTTCTAACTACCCGTAACAACTGCTAGAGATATACAAATGAAAGCTCATACCCATCAATTTAACACGGAGGAACTCGTCATGACAAGATGATTACCCATCCACCGACGTTGCTTCACCTTGTAATTGATCGATCTACGGGGCTTTTACTTAGTCACGGGTTCCCCGTGGTCTTGTAGAGACATGCATTATGAGAATGATGAGGAATACCCGTCGGTACTATATTCTAAATAACCATGCCTCACTCTGGCTAGTCTTCGTCAGCTGATAGAAGTGAAAGATGACAAATCAGATTATCAATCTCTGGCTTACTTTTATTGATGGTCAAAGTCAAAGGTTTATATTTCATATTGGTCTCATTATAGGTTTTACTTAGCAGTAGGTTTTATCGAGAATAATCGTCAAGAAACTCCGTAGACAATATTTTCAAAACAGAAGCGTAGGCATAAAATTTTTGGCTTACACTATAAGTTGACTACGAGGAAATCAAACAATGCAAGTAGAGCTAGGAAGCTACATGAGGAAATTATTTGAAAGTAATGCTTCTAAGTTAATAAATTAAAGAAAACGAGAGTAGAGAAAAATAGAGAAAACTCTGTTTGGAGCGTGAATGTTGTAAGTAGGTAGTAGGTAGGTAAGTGGGGAGTAGGTAGGTGATGCTGGACCCACAGGAAGCACATGATGTGGTTCAATGCTGCCGAGGTATCATCGTCCTTAAACAACTCATGTCCCGTTACCCACTGTTGTAGCATTTTTCTTGACTGGCCATTTTTTCCGCCATATTGTAAACGCAGTAGCGAACATTAGCTTGTTTAGTTTCCTATAGACTACCCACTAACACACAAAGATTTATGTTATCAGTACTGCATTTATATTACCTTTTATTAAATTATTCTTAAAAAAGTTAGGTAATTTAAATAACAAATACATTTTAAATTCCATTAATAACAACCAATGTCGACTTTACATTCACTTTTATTAACGTGTCCCAGTTATCGTCAAAAATATACAAAAAATGACGAGTACAGCGTCAAGCAGGGTTCTACAAGTACCAGTACATGTCACACGGGATAAAATAATCATAATGAAGAAAATAACTAAATTTTAAAGGTTAGATCGATAGATCGATAATTAAACTACTCCAATAAATAATCAAACTAACAAAAGAGCCTACTACACCGACAACACAAGACATCCAATGTAGTGNAGCGTCAAGCAGGGTTCTACAAGTACCAGTACATGTCACACGGGATAAAATAATCATAATGAAGAAAATAACTAAATTTTAAAGGTTAGATCGATAGATCGATAATTAAACTACTCCAATAAATAATCAAACTAACAAAAGAGCCTACTACACCGACAACACAAGACATCCAATGTAGTGAGTCGGGCGTCCGATTCAGTACCTGAATTAACAAAAATATACAAAATTCCTCAGTGCTCAACTTTGATTGCTCATTATTTAGACGCTATTACAATTTCGACTGAGATTTATCATTGTTATTATAGCATATATAACCAAAAACACATTGCAATCAAAAACTTTTAGTAAGACATGGCTATAATTAATTAATTGCCATTTTTTCAAAAACTGACGACTATTGGGACACTGTCGAAATTACCAGCGTTTACCTTACGTATTCTTGGTAGCACCTCCAAAAATAAATAATCCACAGGGTGGTACTACGTATGCACAAAAAAGGTCATGTCCTCTAACGCTGGCATCCAAAATTTATACGCATGTAGGGTAGAGGTGCTTTGTTCTCACATGTCGGCTAGAATCGCTTGAGGAGTTATTGTTTTCACATGTCATGTGGGAGATTTATAGTTTCTCCGAAGAAATAAAACTGCTTCTCATACCGCACAGCTTGGATCCCAACTTTTCATTTACATGTTGATTTTATTTGCTGCGACTTTACATGTCTGCGCGGCCGTAGAATATCAATGCGACAATTTAAATGTATATACCGATATCCCATCCATATAAATCACAACTCTAAAATATTCAAGCTTAACTCGTGTTTATTTTTGCATGATTCATTTTGTGGAGAAACTGGATCTGGGTTCATATATCTTTCTTATGTTGAGACACGTACGAGTTGTGGACACGCCATTATGAAAATGAGGTTGCATGAAATATTTTAGAAAATACAGATACAATAATAGAATTACGATTAGGAGCTTTCCACAAAACTGGTCTCATTTTGCCTATATAATTTTTAAATTATGTGTCTATATTTTTCAATACGTAAAGTACGCAATAAGTATGTAAGAAATAGTTATATTCGGTACACGAAACTACAAGTATCTTAGTATCTGCGCAACTTGATGACATTCCTATTGTTCAACTTTATCTACAATTGCGATCAATACCTACCTCTCGACCACAGTTTAATAAATCAAAAACTTAGGTTGCAACTTCAAATACTAAACTTTGTAAATCAAATGAATAGTAAACAGTTAGTCGGGCTCCGATAACTAACATTCGAGAGCAAATCGAGGCAAACTTTGTTTGAAAATGAAAAGCAATGAAATCGACAATGTTTCAGCCACTCCTTCGGAATACGTTGTTACGTTTCGTTATTGGTACATAGCACCCCTGTTTATGTCTTGGCGAATAACCGCCTCATAAATTTTACGAACTTGGGGGTAATATTGTTTGCTTATTACAACGCGTTTCGTTGGTAACGCAACGTATTAACCGCTCACTACCGCTCGCTGAGACTTATTTGCATAATTTTAATTTTGTTTTGTATA
Organism: Heliothis virescens; assembly: GCA_002382865.2. NCBI lineage: Eukaryota > Metazoa > Arthropoda > Insecta > Lepidoptera > Noctuidae > Heliothis > Heliothis virescens. Next base: position 10,812,541 of record NWSH02000517.1, read on the forward strand.
TTAAGTCATTGCACGTAGCTACGTGCCCTGAAATAGGCGTACATTTGATTATTATAACCTAAATTACCTTTTAAGAGTAGCTGTAACATAGAACATTTTAAGTTGGCTACTTTTCCATACTTAACGATCCTAATCAGGAAAGTACATACCTACCAGCAAACAAGTCCGTAAACATGTATAACATTCAAAACTTTTGCTGGCGAACTGAGCAAAAATATGACGAAATCTTCAGGTAAAGTAAAAGCAATACAATAAAGAAAACTTAAAATATTCACAAGGCACGCGAATAACAAACAGAACCTCGCAATCGCATACTTACGTAGGCTTCAGAAAATAAACTGTGAGCTTCAGTGGCAAATGGTGGGGCGGGCCAAGACCTGGCCGCCTGCCAAGCACACGTTTAGTGGCCACGCGCGTATAAAAACTACAGCGTTTAACACGCTCTATCTGTATAAAGCTCAAGGGACAATTCGTTTTACTCTTACAGCCTGCATAATATATTGAACACAGCCCTCATTGATAAGGCAATACAGCTTTATTTAAAACACCCATAAAAATAATGATAGTCATTATATTTTCACAGAATATCTTATCAGTTCTCGTGGTTAAATATTTATATAATTTGCCTCATAAAAACTTCATAAAAGGCTCCTCAATAATTAAATACCGTCCAGTAAAGTGAAGCGCCAATGCCGCCAACGTTTCCGCCGGAAGAATTTTTAATTATTTTCTTATAACTACGAAACATAGCTACAACGGTAAAACACGAAATTTTAAACAAAAATAAGTGAATTATGAACTTGCTCTTCATCCATATTTATACAACGTTAAAGTAGAACGTTCTATCTTAAATAAATAGCGTCTAGAATTAATACACTATCCACATTACAAATTGCTTTCAATTTAAATGTGTAACGCAAACCATTTATTTCCTTAGCCTTCTGGTTACGTGTTTAACCCCCAACTATTAATATTATCTCGAGCCGTGTCGTTTAAGGAATGGGATAGTTTTTAAATTATACATTTATTTGGGTTAGGTGTGCCTCTTTATCAACCATTACTTATGAAGTTCCATCTAAGTTAAAAGAACTTTGCTGTTAGCTACTTATTCATACTTCACGCTTAATGTTGGGGAAGTGACTATCGATATTGGATGTTCGATATTGGCACATTGATGGCGTAAGCAATAATTGTTTTCTTATTTGAACGCCGACAAATAGTTGGTGGTATTACGTCTAAAGTAGAAAATATAGTATACCCACATTTATTGGAGATAAAGTAGTGGGTGGCGATAAGCCATACAATTACTTCATTATTTTAATATTCTACTGTTATTTTGGTATCTTAGATAAACAAAAGACAGTGTGGTGTCAATCGACACGCCCACGTGAAAATGCGCCCACTTACAGTGCGAAATAAAAGGCCAATCAAACGATCAGAACCACCCACAATCTATATTGATATTAATATAATATAAAAAAACAATGATAACATTAAACGATATAATAAGAATTTTAATTCATATGGCTTACCTGAAATGCCTGTTACTTTGAAGCTAAATAATAAATGTATTTTAATATAGAGTAAACCTTTGAACTATACCGCAGTAAGGAGGCCATTTATTTAAGTAACCAACACTTAAGCATAACGTAGGTATAATCTACTTCCACTCGAGAAAAGCCTGTGAATTAAGAGGATTCGTTCTATTTAACTTATGTACACATCTAAGTTTTGACATTTTAAACGAGTAGATATTTGTTCTTCAATGGGGTTTATTTATAAAGTAAAATACGAGCATTTATTATCATAACTTTGTCTTTGTAATACAAAAGCTTTGGATATTTTGCTGTTTAATCCTAGGTATTTTATTTCTGTTATTTAAACAAATCATAACTAAATATATCCATTTATTATGTAATCGTTTACTTAGACTTGCTGTTAATTACTGTGGACCAAATCAGATCATGTTGATATTACCACAGGTATATCTTAATATCAAAGAGGTTCCATATACATAATCCAAAGGAGCGCCTTCAATTAAGTGCTTGCAAACGATTCAGAAACGCCAATGGAAAGCAACCAGCATAAGATTCGATATCTTGGTCCTGTGTGCAAGCTTTAGCAATGCATAATTGCACACGGCTGTGACCACATTTGGATGTCGACCTAACCTGTAGAGTGCATCTAAATTTGTAAATAGGGCCCTATTCTAAGCATAGAGGAAATATTATTTTGTGTGTGTGAATGTTAAAATGGGTTAGCTTAGCTAGAAATGGCACATTTGTTTTGAAAGTACCTACTGTAAACCTACTGTAAACCTACTGTAAACTAGTAAGTACAATATTATTTACATGATAAATTAACACAAACAATTATACATATTTCGCCAGTGATGTGCTTACACGCCCGTGTTTGGCTATTATTGAATATTGAATATCAATGTAGGCTAACGATTTTTCAATAATTAACTAGGTATATTGTTCTTTTGTTCATTGGAAACATTATTGCTACAAATATAATTACGAAGTCTTTGACAAGGCTTCCCGGCAAATCAAAGCGCCAACGTAAATAAAAAGCCGTCTAGCTTAAAAGGTCGCATTCCAAATAAATCGAGTTCCCTTTTAAAATGTTTATTAAGTTTAAAAAAGCTGTATTGCTCGCGGATAATTTTGTTTTGGAAGTTTTTTTGTTGGGCCTCTCGGTCGTACGCGGGCAATCGTGACGTAGGTCGACATACAATTTCCTGTTTCTGGGCGGGTCTGACCGCTGCTCTTTCCCGAGAGATTTAGCCTCGTCTGACAACCTGGAAATGTTCTCCGGATATAGGATGTCAAGCAACCAACCTTTGCTCTAGGGCTACCGAAATTGCTTCCGACTGACGTTCGCCTTTGTACCGTTGCATACAGCAATTGTTTGAGGCTCACATCACATCTTTTTCTATCATAGGCTATGATAGAAAAAGATGTGCTTGATGCATCAAGTCAATAGGTAAACCTGACACAAATAGGTTTTAATTAGTTTCATTGTGGAACGTTCTTATCTTATGTACAACAGGGAGCTTAGTAAAACTGTCCTTTACTTATATTTTTCGTAGAAAATTCTCCACCTCTATTCCTATATTTATGACGTAAATTCATTTCTTTCAATTTATTATTATAGTTCCATAAGATGTGAAGTAGCTAGTAAATTCTAAAAATATTTTCTTTCAGTTTACTGGGAAATGTCTTTGACTTGTCAAGATGTTTTGCTTCAGTAATAGACGGTGCTGTAATAGAGTTTTCTTCCTGTTGAAGATAAATAGATATTTTTATACGGAATGGGGACGTGGGTTGAAGGATAAATTGCTGTTATATTAATGTTCATTATTTGAATTACTTAATCTTAATTTTAGAGGTAGATTGGCTCCTTGTTTAAGCTACGTAGTACACGAGTTAATATTTATAAATGGCGGATAACGCAGGTGACAGGTATCAGACATCAAATTATTGATTGTGGCCCATTATAATAACTAAAATAGCTCCTTTACTGTGCGGAAATATAAAACATAAAAGTGTTCTGTTTGAAGCATCTAGGTACCTAAGTTACAAATGCTTATAAAAAATCTGACGTTCGACCCACACAGTCATCACGGGAAAGATTAAAGCGCCTTGTAAGTGAAGGTACACACAATTATGAATATTACGAGGAAAATCTTACTTTATTCTTTCTTTGAGATAACCAGTCTTATGGCAATAACACAGTTACTCATAAACTCTCACGACCATGGCATGTACCTGTGTGCGTTAAGATTTGTGTCAAACAATAAAATATTTATAAGAGGAAAATCTCGCGAAAAGCAAAATCATTGGTAGGTACTTTATTTCTCATGAAATCTTATTTTGTGTCCCTCTCAGACAATAACTTGCGGAAATTGGTCATGCTGACTATAAAGACTATTTGTAATTGGGGTAAACAAACATATCAGGTGTCTAGAATTCTAGAGAAGCATACTTACTGAAGAGATGTTGCTGTTTAAATGAAAGCTTTGAAACACTTATCATAGAGCCTTTTCTACACATACATTTAAATGATGAAAACCTTATACTAATCGTATTTTACAAGGGTGTTTCTAACCGCTGACAAAGCATTATTGTTAAATAATTTATTAATCTATGGATAAGCATGGTTCAGTAATTTATTTTAATAATCTCTTCTTATAATTCCGAGTAAACTACCTACATTACAATAAAACATTAACACCAATATTTTCCCTTTTAACATCGACACGTAATGTGTGTACATTGTATAAAGCCGCGGTCTATATAAAGTGCTTTTTTGTGTTACATTGTTCGTTTTCACAGCGAACGTTTGGTTTTCCGATAGGCAAACGCATCAGAGGATACGATATAAATTATTCAATGGGGAAGCGATCAGATGCATCAGGAAGACGGCACTATAGATACAACAGTCAGGTATTTAGGAGATAGAAGAATAAGTGAAGTGAAATGATTCTTTTTAAGACCACCATACGGTCCAGAATCAGTTCCTCACGTCTTTTCGCAGCTGTTATTACGTACATAGCTTTTAATGGAATTGAAGTATAACAGTACAGTTCCGCGGAAAAACGTAAAAGTAAGTGCTTTCAGCCATACCGGCGTCCTTTAACGACAATTACCCGAATTATTCCGATTCTCTTATAGTTTTATTACTGTAACAAATCAAACGTATATATAACACTTTCAGAATAGGGCAATTGACAAATTCAACGTTAAATCGTCGGACAAACGATAATCGCCCGTCATTAGATAGTTCAAGTCCTAGCATTGAGTGGACGATTTAACGCAAGATTTGTGGCTATCGAGCAAACTTGTGGATAACATACCTATATACTTTTGCGCGAACAAGGAGAAAACGGGGGTAACAGCGGGTTGGAAGCATCACAAATGCATTTTAGATGCGGACCCAGTTGCGGAATAAAAGGAGTGAAGAGTTTCGAGAACGTTCTCACATATCTATAGGTTATTTGGAATAAGTAGGGGGTGATATTGTAACCCTGCTCCCGGGTACTTATCCTGTAGGTACACTTTATTCGAACATAATCGAATGTGTGTCAGTGACTCGTGTAAGCTGACGCAATAAGTTCAAGACATTGCTGGACCGAGACCCAGATAATTGTTATCGTATCGGAAATAGGTAAATGATAGGAATATCATTTTTGCATTTGGGTTTTATGCGACGCAAAATGGAAATTAACCGCTTCGTTTTATTTAGTCTGTCATTGAAAAAATATGTGTTTGTTTATACGTTAGCCGTTCGGGTTTTTATCTTTAGGTAAATCAAAATTCCCAAAACAAACTTTGATAAATAGTAACTATAGATATAGTTGGGGCTCAATTCAAACAAGGGTCGAAGTTTACTCTGCCAATGTTGTATTTATTTGGAACGTAATAAATAAACTTCACTGTTTACATAATATCCAGCTCAATAATAACGTCATTCATAAATATTTACGCTATAATAATATTTTGTATGGTTTTCATCATTTGTTTTTACAATACAAATCTAAAAATAGAAAAACTATCAGCAGTAATTAGCGGGATATTATTTTTCATGAATTCATTAGATTAAAAATAAAAAAACAATTATTACTAATGCGTAACTTGTTGATAATAATATAAAACAATAAAGCTTATTAATCATATTGATTATTACCTATGTTTATTTAATCTTAGAACTATTCAATTATTTATTGACTTTTACTAACGTTGAACTTTTACTAACTGATATAAGTGCATTACACCGCGAGCAAAAAAAAAAATAGCTTCGGATAAGAAAAATAATGATTAATAAAGTAGTACCTAGTAACATAGGTATACTCAAATATATACAGGTAAGAATAAATGAAGTAGGATAATAAGTCAGTAACCACTTATCTCAAATGTAAAAAGATAAAAATTTGGTGAGTTCTGGAAAATTATTGATGTCAACTTAGTTCGCATGAACCCAATTGGGTAATATCGTAATATGAACACGTGGAATGTTCAAAATTTATTGAGGGCAATAACCCACATTCTTAGGTCAAAAAAACTGCCAAAAAGAGAGTGCACGAGTAACATAATTCATATATCTTACGCATGCGCTTTTGGTCACACACGTTTAAGATAAGGAACTAATAATAACTCACTATCTTAAGGAAGTAAGTCTTTTACACACATTATGGAAGAATGCGCAATCTTTGCAAAAGCAGAGGTCGGTTCACGATGTAATAATAAATGAACTTTAATCCCAAACAAAGGAGACCGCACAGATTAACTAACCTAATAATGTGCAATCTGCGACATCTAATAGGAAATAAAGGTCGACCATGCTTCATTAAAATATTGATAGTAAACTTCACAATTTAATAATTTGTTATGTAATAGCCTACTAGATTACAGTCCCTACGCCAAAAACAAACAACTATACAAAAGTTTGATGCTAAACGATGTTAGATAACCTAAACTGCATTCGTTTTATGCATGTTGCATGTCAAGCAAACAATAGATACGTAGGTAAAGCTAAACAACAAATATTCGCATAGCCACTCGTTCGCAGCGCAACTTCGATTCATATGTCAAAATGTAACGTTCTTTTAGAACTATTTGCAATAAAATATGAAGTCCTGAATTATTATCCAGCACGTGCCGCTTTTGAATGCTTTAAAAATAAACTGCTTGAAATAAGAAAGGTGTTTCTGGTAAAAGGCAGCTTGAATGTTTTTTTCTTGCTTGCACAGCTTGCTTCCGTTTCTTTAGATGTGTAAAGAAAAGGCAACCTTCCTAGGTCGTACTGTTGCGAACTAAGTTGTTGGTTGCCTTTGTTGTTATTTCGAATCAATATTTAATTTGATTAAAAAAGCTACGAGGACTTATTTTAATGAACGGAGACTAAAACTTCAGAGCAAGATAACATAATTATGTAACCTTTCTACTACTGCTATATAAAAGTTTTTTTTTTGTAAATATAATAAAAATTAAAAATAATATCAGTGATGCAAACGAAGCACTAGACTGAAAAACGTAAAATGATTTTGTAACGTTCATATTCTTCTGCAACTACGTTTACCTACTCATAACAAACCGATACAAATTCTACCTATTTGCTCAACGAATACAAAGCAACCGTTGAAATCCCGTTCGATCCCTTCGGATACAGATTTGAAAACATGGTTCTGATTCGAGTTCAGCCACGCTTAAGTTAATCTGGCGAGCTTCGGCGCGATCACTACCAAATCACATCAGATGTAGCCACTGTTGCGACCACATGCGCTCTTTGATATGATGTACATGTCTACTTCATTAGGCAATAAGTACGTATTCTGAAATATCGGTCGAGGCTTGCCTTTCAACGAGGTGACATTTTCAAAAAGTTAATATTGATCGCACTTTATCGCTCCTCAATGAATGAAAACGAGCCTTACGATAGTTATGACGACGTATTTCAATACAGAAAAAAAAAACAATGAAATATTTCTACGCGGCACAAGTTAATTGGCTCGTACAACCACGCAATATAAATATGACAAAAACTGCGGAATGAATTCGATCAAAATATACGTTCAATATGAAATCCTGTCACGAGTCACTATAAACTAACTAGTCGCTATTGCCTCGAATCCCCTTTAATCCGCGTGGTTTGGAGCGCAATACCAATGCCAATATGCCGAATCTGTATCGAACAATTGAATTGGCAATGATAATTTTTTTCAACAAACCCAATTTTTAGAACAGGCTTTTGTTGATTGTGAAATGCAAATGAATACATTTTCTGTAGCTACATGTGTCCACATGTAGCTACAGAAAATGGTGTATAAATGAACCGATGCTGCGTAAATAAATAAGACAGTGCATAAGTATCTATTTTGAGATGAGAACAACTGCAAGCATTTCCTAAAATACATAATTTGAGGTACCTAACTAGATATGGAAGAAGGGTCAAAGGTACGGATTAGACTGAAACGGTTAAGGCGAAATTTAAGAAAATATCAAATACACAAATTACATTACCAATTCTTTTTTCAATATGTCAGGATATTGAAAATAAATAGTTTAGTTTACTAGACCTATCAGATACAGACAATACCTATCGTTCTAGTTCTGCAAAATTCGAGTTGCAATCAAGCCCAGCTATACCGTGTAAGCTGGATACAAAAGTAAAATCGTGTTCCGAATACGGACCATCGGCGTAATCGAACCTGGCTTTTTAATTCGAATCCAAAAGATTTTGTTACTTTATTGTATTTTTGCACATGTTGCTTTTTTAGCCCTAAGCTACTTAGAGTTTTAAATTGGACTAAAAAAATGTGTCGCAAATGATATGTATATTCAGGCGGCTTGTCATTTACAATATGCTAATAGGATAAATTGGCGCTGGCATTATACAATTTAACGAATTCAATAACGCTTCTGTGAGGCGATGCATTGTCACGTTGAAAAAGGCACGGGTGTCGCCATTGTACATCTGACGTTTTAGCCCGACCTTATTTGAATTGCGAACACCTCCGAGCGATTCAAAATGGGAGCAGGAACGATTTTTTTTGCTCTTCATGAATGAGATCAGCGAGATCGGAACATCGTGTTCGTGGCACTTAAAAAGTCATAAATTAACGATGGTCGACCGCAAGCGGGAGAGGTGAGCTTTTACGTGAATAATGACCGTAAAGTAGTCAGCTGAAGGTATCAGGGTGGATCCTTAAACATTTAATCGTAATGCTAGAATATTTTAATAATGAGAAGGAGCACTGAACCCAGTAAAAAGACAAGAATATGGAATCTGAAACTTTGTATCAATATTTTTTTTTACATATTTTTAACGTTTTTAGAAAAGCATATAAGCATCTTGTATTAAATTATTTTCCTTGGCTTCTTGTAAGAACCGCAAGGAGCAAAAGGTTTGCTGTGCATTGTTTGGGTGTGAGGTCGCGGTTGCTTTCTAGCTCCAGTCCAAATTGCCGCGGTACTCCACGTCAGGGGCACTTAAAGGGCTATAAATTAGTAGAAGCTGCCCACAAACGGCAAGGTGGGCGGTTTGCCACTGTGAATAATGGCCGCGGCGAGACCACCAAGCCTGGTGATGTTAAAAAATCCGCAATAAACGAAATATTATTCGTTAATAATTTTTAACATTTCATGCTTGAAATATCTCCATTAATTTTACTCTTGTCATCGCCGCCCATTTCAGTGACAGTCGCTGGTTGAATGAAGCAATATTTACAATAGAAGAATCAATGGAGCATATTTGAGCAGTGAGAAAAAATATAAAATTATAAGCATCTTGTGTCTTTAGTTTAATTGCATTATATACATATATTAGTAGTGAATTATTTCAGCCCATTATTTCTATCGCGTAAAACTTTAAGGCATAAGATCACAAGACTTTAATGATGCTCAAATGTAAATACCCACGGCCCAATAACAAGATAAATATAGGTTTTACGAATTTATTCGTTCCTGACCTGGATTATCACTGAGTCTGGAAACTAATAATTGTATTTAGGTACATAATAATTATACGCACACGCATTTATGAAGCTATTCCGTCCAAATGTTTTGATTACAGTTCGCAACAAGGACGCCAAAACCAACTACGAATATCTAAACAAACCGATATTAGTAAAGTTTATAATAACACAGCACAAATAATAACTGGGAAAGTTAAAATTTGCAATACTACAAAACTAATTAATTTGTTTTTGTTGCAGGTAAGCTTGGTTTCTATACACGAGAGCAGTCGAAAACTCCTTCGCAGTGAGTAAGTAATTAGGTAACAAATGAACTATTATTTACAGCTGTTCCAAAGCAGATAATATTCTCATACTATTGACATACGTAGAAATAAGTTCTAGATACCCAGCAATATCGGTGTTAAGGTCGTATTTTCACCAAAACAATCGTTTTAATATCAAAACAAAGAGCCCCGACTGTCTATGTTGATAAGTAATTGGGTCAGACGCGGGTCAAGTCTGGTCACAGCGATCTGGTGATAACCTAGCACGCGTTCCAGCGACGTCATATCATAATGTCGAACACGTATCTATGTTATTATATCGAACTCATCATGATACGAAACGTTGCTGCCAATTAGGTTGGCATAATGCGTAGGACATTTCTTAAACGAATTCTGGCCTTATGTCTGTCTGATATTTACATAATTCTTGATGGTTTAACTGTCTGTTACATCTATGGTAATCTTGTTGTCACGAGACACAGAATCCAACAAGCAACATTTTATAAGAAGCAGGTAAAAGTTCGCATTTTCACGCGGTTGGTTCTCGTGGTAAATGGTAGACATAGGTACTCGTAGGTTCGCCTTCTATTACATAGAACCGGTGGAAACCGGCTATAATGAGTATTTGCTCTCTTTATTCTCTTAGGTAACGGACATAGAAATATCAATTCAATTTTTTTTGTAAGGCACTTGTTATTTGGGAACGATATTACGATAACTAGCAATATTTTTACGATTTAGAAATGCCAAACATATACGCATAAGAAACGTATCATCAAAATTGGGGTCACTATTAGCTATGTGCGTAGTTTTACCAGTTTTTCATTCATTTATTTGCGGAGCTCTAGCACTGCACTCAAAAGTTAATTGAAAGGAAAATCAATTTCAATCGTTGTTACCTCTTTAAAAACAAACATAGCCGTATTTTTTTAATCAAATGATTTTTTAAGTTAATAAATCAGGATATTATAATTTAATGATTTTAGATTCATCCCCAATTTCCCTCTGATTTCTCGTACCAATATAGCTCGAAATATTTATAGCCGTTTATTTGGTAAAGCATTTTCCCGGGAGTGTGGAACACAACTAGTGTGTCTATAAACTAACTGTACGTGCGTTATTCTGGAGCTAGAATTTATCTTTGTACCTAGACCATTCTACACTTGACTTTCTATTTCCGGAGGATTGCGCGCGGTATCCTGCGGGATCTTCGTTGCGATAAATGAGGAAACTTACTTCCCGTCGGCTTTGTCTTAGCTAAGTGGGATGCTCGGCGATTGAGAGTTCATTCCGCACTCGCGCTCTAAGATCGAATGAACGTCGTTTCTTAATAGATATACTCGATTATTAAGATCTTAATGAACCATTTGCTAAACCATTAGATAACTGTTATGATGCTACTACGGTAACTGGGTGTTACGTACACTTACAAAGGTGTATTCATACGTATCTAAAGTTGAACCTCCAGTAAAGATACATCATCATCAAAAGTGTTTTTTATTTTTTAATATTTTAACTTTACGATACCGTATGTGTTTCCGAGAAAAGCAATATTGTATTGTAGTCAAAGAAAAATATTGCAATGCCGTTCTCGCGCAATTTCGCAGCCATTGCTATTTCATATGGTGCATATTCCGTTCATTTGTTCTGGTTTTTTGCAGATGCTTTCACGGCGTGAATATTCATGTTCAGAGGCCGTCATAAATATGTAAACACTTTTGAACTCCTCGCCTAGGTGCGCGTCGAGTTGAAAGTGAAGCAGATAACACCTTTGCTTAGGAATATAAGGGATTGCTGTTACTTTATACCGAACATAAACAAGACGAGAGATTGGATTTTAAACGAGAACTCTTCTAACTTAAGACGATTGAATTAAAATTTTAATCGTCTTAGCATCGTATAGCTAACAACTTCTAGTAAATAATCCATTAGGCCTATTTGTTTTCAATTTCAACTCAGTAAATAATGTTTATTTCACAACATTAGCAACACAAAAGAACTGACTTTATCATCTTATACAAGCAGTTAAATAATATCATCACCTAAAATACACATAAAATTAAATAGGCACACAAAAAGATCACCCACTTAAACTTTAAAAGAAATCCTCGTGATTACGTTACACTCATTTCATTATCACATAAAGAAGAGCGAACCGCGTCTGGCAACTTTAAAGAATGGAAGTTTCAGAATAAATTGAGAGTTTCCGAAATAGGGCGCGCTAACGGCAACTCTATCAGACCACCTGCGTCCAAGATTCGAGAATTTAGATTAGTGCATCACGAGTTGGCGTATTCGCGGGAAGGCAACGTCTCTCAAAGTTTTCTCCCGCGGAAATCGTATAAATGTTAATGAAAGTCAGACGTCTCTAATGAGATTACCGTTCCCGTGAAATTGGATTCGCGTGGGACTTCTTTAATTTTCATTCAACGCGAAAATTAGGTAGATTTGGGCACGACTCGACTGCCATCTGACTGATTCACATTGCAGGCCTTTATGGAGTTGTTATGTCTGTTTGGGGTGCTTTATTCAGATTAAATGTCTTTGTGTTTTTTAAATTAAGGTTTTAGATATTTACTGAATATTGAATAATAGGACCTGTGATTCATGAAGAAATAAAAGGTTTTACTAAATCTTTAATAGCTTACACAAATAGAAGAAGAAATTAAAATAACCACCTGAAAGTACTGAAAATGAAAGATGTATCATGTCCACAAACATTCCTAATAGAAGGAAATACTTAAAAATCAACAAGCGAAAGCAAATACAAACATTTATACATTTTCATCTTAAAATTTATAGCGACGCAGTCATCGTATATGCTGGTTCAATCAGTCAGAAGTCCCAGCACACGTCATGAATATCAGAGAGGCGTGTTGTGCAATATTCACCCCTATCTGTCGCTACACCTACATCTTTATGGAACGTTTTCTGCATGACGTTGGTAAATACTGAGCTTCTTCGCATTTTTACTGTTATTTTTCTAATAAGTACCTTTCCTACCAGTTATTATTAGGTAGATAGATACAATTCCAAATTGTCTGTTCTTTTGCTTTTCATGATTCGCAGTTTTATTGCAATGGTACTTATTCTATAGGAGTCTATTATTCATCAAAAACGTAGTCTATATGGCAGCCTTAGAATACGTGATTACTATAGGTATAATTTAGTAGTCCCACTAACTCGTGCCACTATTAAAATATTAGATAGCACCGTAACTGCACGGTGTGTAAGCTCAAACAAAAACACTAGTCACGTCTCGTCTGTGTGGCAGTAGCGAATGCATGCTCAAATAGATGCCTCGATATATGCCCGCCACTGACAGTTCGGGAATGGTGGCTCAAGTCAGAAGCTTAGTGAGAGCGGGTAAGCCCTTCTTCGCTCAGAATAACAACAGAAGTATGCTGACCAGATTAGTAAAGGCTTCAACAGGCAAGAAATAATGCATCCTTCCATACGTTTTAGATGACTCGGTTTGATATGGAAATACGTCTAGGTAGTTCCGGCGTTAAGCTTATCAAGGCAGGATTAACTAGGCACTTGGCATTAGTAGGTATGTACAGAGTGCAGAGGGCGCGGAGAAGCTTGGCCAGTGCGGCGCTAAGCGATCGCTCTGTGTGCCGCAAATTGAGAGGCTATCGGCTCAGTGCAAATTGAAAGCGCTCCCAAATTGCAGCAGACCTTTGTATTTGTAACCAGGGCTGGAGCGTCGAGAATCAATCAGGGTAATGGGGGTTTGTCCGAATCTGCTAGGATTAGTCGCGGTGAGCAACCCTCGCCCACTACGGCAACAGACTTTCCAATCGCCCAATGGCGGCCCTTTGTCGAATTGATTGAATGCCCTTTATCTACACCCTCATTTGAATTTCGAGTCGTGATCGTAATAAGAATCAGATACATTTAAGATAGCTGTAAAATTCACTTATGTTATACTTTTATAAAATGCTCATTATAATTTGCAACTTTGCTCACGAACTGCAAACGGTAAATTTGTATTCAGTTATGAGGGTGAAAAGTTATTTCTGGCTCACCTGGGTTAAGATTGTTTTAATTTAAAATAACTTTTGTACACTTAAAAAAATATGAAGGTAAAACTTTACAGTTGGGCGAGCTATTCAAATTATTTCTTGAATTTTGAATGCACAGTTTCAAACTCTACCTATACTCGATTCCGTAATATTGACGATATTCAAGTCACCCCGCACTATGAGTTTCAAAGTAGGCTAAAGCGATAGAACGTATGTGCAAATCCAGAGTAGGTATAGGTACGATACCAACAATGCTTGTTTCTTAGTACAGAGGTCACAATAGATCGTGGATCAAGCAATGGACGTCGCTCCTAAATCTAAATGTTAATATGGTTGATAGCTACAGCGAAGTTGATTCTCTATCTTCATTAACGATAGTCTGAAATTTCGATTATAGTCTGAATCATTGTGAAGGTAATGCCATCTATTCATTTGAGTAGAACGTCAGGTTATTGTTACAAACTGCAGCTTAGTAAAGCTTATGTCTACACAATAGTAGTAGTGACCACGTAAGCCCATAACGTGACCTACACAAAGCATTTACAGATTGCGAGCGAGGCTGCGGTGCGCCGCAGCGAGGCACAAAGTTTTGGGAAATGTTCGTACTCACCGGGCCTAACAATTAGCGTAATAGACGTTTGACCGGCCACCTCGCCATCCTTTATACTTGTAAATCACTACATGCACAGATGTGATCTCAATTAGTTCTAGCGTGCTGTACCATTTAGCTAAATCTTCGGGTTGCATTTCTATAAAAAAGGAAAACACTTAGAACCCAAGTAATCTCCTGTGGTAATTTTAAACAAAGTACCTGTCGTATGTGCCTATGTTTTGTACAGTAGGTAATTTTATTTTAGCAAGTAAGTAAGCTACGAAAAAGTGAGAAATTACCTAACAACTTGAATGTTAAAATGTAGAAAGTAATACATAATTATGTGCTACAAAGCCAAAGTTCTCTTTGTCTGAAACAATGAGTTTCAGTGAGGCAGCACGCGTCTGTCTAGACTAGGGACAGTTGGTATTGCGGACGGGCAGAGCGGCATACGAATGAAGAATGGTGGACTGGGGACAACACGTAACTACGTATCGCTTTGTCACGTCACTATTGTGCCGGTAAACGGTAACCGGCGATATTTTACACTCGGAAATCTTTTACTTGTTCGTTGAACTGTTGAACATTAGGGGAATATATCTTTCTAGACATTTTCAAATAGAACCCGCACCCAGGTACATTTATTACCACTTTTGAAATAATACCTAAAAGAATATTAGTTTGCTTTTGGTTTTAAAATGAAAACACGAGAAAATGTTTCTCCAATATAAACCGAAAATAAGCTTTTTGATGAACATTAAACGGGCAACTAAGTTTTTCAAGGTGATTAAAACGTGACAAATAACAACACTCGGCTTAACCCTCGTTCTCATTATGTACATGGACATTCTGCCTTTGAAACATATCTCGTTGAGAACAACCCTCCACTGAAGGGGTCCTTTTAAATACCACGATAGTGCTAATTAAGTGTGAAGTGTTGTACTAATTACTCTACAGTACGAACAAAGAACATGTTGGTACGCCTTTATTATTAAACAAAGATGGTAGATTGCATCAAGTTTGTTGCTAATACCTATATTCCGGGCGTGATTTATGGTGAGTTGTAAACTAAAAACTGTTTAAGGATCTGGCTCGAGTTAGGTTGGCTGTGAGGCCCAGTTAGAAAATTGCGGGACTACAGCACGGAACTGTAAACGGCGACGGTCGGTGAAAGTTTATAATCAATTCAATCCCGTGACGTTACGCGATGTTCAGCTCGTTGTTTAGCAACAAGAAAACTTTACTGTTGGCATTTTCGCCTCCCGCAAAAATGTTGGTAAATGTTTTTAATAAACAGTACGAACAACCGAAATTGTAATTTTACTCATTCGTTTAAATTATGGTTTGGTATAAATGTCTGTGGGAAGCCTCAGTTCTCGGGAAATACCTACGGATACATGAATTTTGAAATTCCGCGAGTTTTGTATGACGTGTTTGTTTTGTGTTCACTGAAGTTGAGGTTCTTTCGCACAGCTTCGGAATACCGGTCAGTATTGATGAAGAGTCTATTGTATTTCAGTGGCAGGTAGAACGAAACTGTATTGGAGCCTTTAGACATATATACCTACTTGTTGCTCTATTGTGACTACCTGCAGAAAACCTCTTTTTCGGTAAACTGATTTTTCTTTTAGTTTGGTTCCCCTTGTTTTGTCGAAGTTATCATTCATTAATACTTGTATGATAATTTCATACGTTTATCAGTTTCATGTCCTTTATATGGGAATATCGGCTCGCTGTTGTTGTCTTCATAAAATACATTGGTCGCGTGTTGTTCATGGAATGCGCTGTCAATTTTGGGGGTGAATTTATTGATTGATTCAGTTAAGCCGAAACAAAACTCAATTTGCCTTATCCTTCGGTTAAGCGGTGGATTTTTATGTTCCGTATGCCGTCCCACAGAATATGTTTGTTTAGAACGCAATTTTAAAATACCCTTTTTATGGTGGTTGCTGGGCAGATATTGTTTCACCGAGGCCGAGGTAAAATTGAATTGCTGATTTTCAGACTTGATAAGTTTCAAATTGTTAATGAACTGTTCATTTAGCAAACAGTAGCGTCTTGTTTCTATCGTTGTTGTCTGTATACCTAGCCAAAAACTTTAGATTAAATAATTGAAATTCTTAGTAGTAAGCACTAAGCAGTCCACTATCAATAAACAAGGTCTGCACTTGACTTTGTACCTACTTTACCACTATTTCGTATATTTACCTTCCCTAAACCGTACAGTAGACAGTAAGCATGAAGATGTAACAACTACTAGGTATCGTTACAAAGTTTGTAACATAAGAAGTAGCTGCCAGTATACTAAGGATTATTTCCGCCTTATTCCCAACAGCCTAAAGTTTGTACAGTGAAAAAGGCAATTGTTTCTGCACGCCACGCTCGAAACATTTTTACGTTTTGAAAATCAACTCGTTTCTTCACCACGGGTTAGTCGTTGGAACTTAATATTTTTGCTGAAATTCGTAGTGTTTTGAGAACAAAGAACTGTCATAACAAATCCTGTTATTCCTTTCGATTTTATACACGGTACCGCAATCCAAATTTCTGGGAATCGGATATGTTCTAAGCTTTGTTTGCCATTTTACCTTGGTCACACGTAGGTAAAATTCGGTTCGCATATTTATAATCCTGCAAGTTAAAAAACTATATGTCTGATGAATAGTGGTTCTTTATAAATTATCCTCATTATCCAATGTCTAATATATAATGTCAAAGTAAAGCCTATCAGCAGTTCAGCAGAGCGTTTTATGGCTGAAATTATGATGATGACTTATGACTTAATAAGTCATCAACAAACATGCTTAGCACAAAAAATGTGCTAAATAAAATAAGAACAAGATTATCCAAATTAATACAACAAGAAGCTACACCCGTTACTCTGGACATGTCTGAAATACTTTGCAAGTTAATACCTTAACTGAAATTTAATTTAGTTCCACGTTTCTACATTAATTTAATTTTCTGGTATCCATTGAGTTCGAGTGACATGAAGTGTTAATCAATTAATTAATGTACAAAGTTCTTGAAAGACGGTATATAGGTACCTATGTAGGTATGTCCCTGTCGTTTCGAGTTTCTATCCTAAATAACTAATACGGGTAAGTATGAAGGAACTTGTTTCAATGGATTCCTACACGAGAGCACATTCAAGATACTTGTAGATATACGTAGGTACTCAACATCAAATTTGGATTGATATGAAATACTAAAGCTGTAATATGATTTATTTATATCGTAAAATGAAAACAAAAATCTGGCTAAACCCATGCCCATTGCAGATCGATTGAAGTATCTAATGGATATAGATTTCCGAGAAGGACGGTGTATACTTAGGTGTGTTATATTAGACAGTGTTGGTACTAGAAAACATAGCCAAAATTAAAATACAGGCTAAAAGCATACCGGAGTTTCAGCCACCTTCGAAAAGCGGGAAACTATAGCAATTTCAACTAAAATTTCTAGGTTAATAGAATAATATTCTCAACTTAAATTTTAATATAATTTCGGTTGTTTGAATAAAGTGTACGATGTCTGAAATTCTAATTTTCCGCAGTGAGCATACAAATTTTGAGGTCAGGTTAGCCAAACTTTGGAATTATTTAATACATTACATATGCTGAAATTGGCTGCTGGTTTTTGACTTCTTTTCTATATTTAAGATGAAACTGATTTTAAACTGATATGTCTGTACTGAGTTATAGAAATGTAATATATTAATTAAAATATTTAGAATACAATAAAATTGGCGTTAATACGGTATGTTGTAGTAATCAGAATAAGGTGTTTAATGTTGCTTCAACTATGCAAGGTGGTGGAAGGTCAGGCCCTTTCGGAATAATCAAACGCACCCTGGTCTCCTCCTCTCAGTTAATTATTAGATGATGTACGATTATGATCTCGGGCATTCCATCTTCGAAGTGCTTAGATACAGCTGGTCCAACATCATGAATCATGTTATTGTCATTACGCCTCACCTTTGATTAATTCCGACCATTCCGAGCCTTAATTATGCACGGTTTAGTTGGCACTTCAGGCTATGTACCGACAACAATAACATAATTGCTTCTAACTACTGAGTGCCAATCAATAGTGCATAAGTGGTCCCACGTATGCTTAACGTCTTAGCTATTGTTATTAGGTACTAACGAATTATTCCATTAGTTAACATAACATCTCGCGTGCTGGGTTATATAATGGTCATGTACGATGGGCTTAATGTAAAATATTTCTGAAACAAAACTGAAAAATGTTTTGTGACATAACAATGAAACTAGAGGAAACTAAGTCAAGTTCAGCTGTGGGATACTTAGCAGCTAGAATTTATAGTTTCCCTCTTTTTCCAAAACAACATTATTTCTCCACAATAGGTATACGTCATAACTGCACGTTATAAAGGGCCGCTTGTTAACTATAAACGGCAACAAAGAAGCATTGCACACCAAGAAACGGACCCAAACAGCGCATTTCACGTGGTGCTAGCCAATTTATTTGTGGTTAAGTGCACACAATAAATTTCTCAAATGGCCCGTGCTTACACCGACGAAGGCTGTCTGCTATTTATTTCCTAAGTCCGTGGTTTATCGTCGAACCTACGAACGCATTGTACTAGACAATAGAGCTTAGATTTGTCGCGTGATGTGATAATAAAAACCACGTATTACGCTCTATTTGTCGCTGCAATATACGCTTTATAGCGCTTTTATGGGCGCGCGTAAACTTAAGCTACTGAGAACAAAATACATTTACCTACCGTTGACCTTCTTTAACGAAATGAATGGTCTCATCGAATCTACCAGATTTCTAACCGACTTCACTCACATTTAAAAGTTGAAGATTTGAATATTTAAAAAATAATAATTTGCAGAATAACAATTGAACAGTTGATTAAAGTCCTAATTGTTTTGACGTAGAAACCGATGAGCCGAGTCGGTAAACAATTAGACTTCAATCAAAGTAAACAAGGGCAGCGGCAAACAACAGGCCCTATAATAGGCACTGAACGTTTCTCGAAAACAAAACGAAACCAATCAAGACTTGATTAAATAGCTAAGTCACTACCACTATAACCAGCATGGAAATATAAGAGTTTTTGAATTTAGTTTGCGTAATATTCTGACGTCTACGTGGAAACTTAGTCGATCCGAAAATGAAATAAAACTGAATAAGTTGGAGAGTACACCGGCGGCGTCGGGTTTCTGTGACGATAGTAGACGTCGGGCTATCAAACTGTCACGACAGTGGCGTTGGCGATTTCAAAACCGCAACGAAGAAAAGTGGAAGGTATTTAAAAGTGAGAAACTTTTGCAGCATTTTTCTATTAAGGTAGGTGCTTACTTGTCACAGAATATAAAACTTTGTTACTTGCAGAAAATAGCTAATTTAACAAACTTCTTTAATTTAAATAAACCATTATAATAAATCCAAATGAAACCAAAAACCTCTTTTTGGAGAACAGCAATCACCTAGCAGAGCAGTCTACATTAATTTTAAATATGCAGTTTCTTCTTATTACTTGTTGGTAATAAAAATAAGGGGGGTTCGCAAAGCGTTAATGGCCGGTGTTAACGTTCGTATTTATGCACCGGCACGTTAACAAGACAACATTACACTGCAGAGCAAACTTCGTGTCTCAAACTTTATAATTAATGCCCTGTTTTATAATTTGCCCACCGTGCGCAGTATTAAAGTTGCGAGGTGATATTTCGGCCACGCGGTGTACGGGGTAAGCGTACTAGATTAAGATAAACTTTTAGAACTAGCGCATCAGCTTTGTACACTACAATCAATATTGAACTAGGTAGGAACGTGCTATCGCATTGTAAGAGCATATGCAAATAAGGCCATTGGATTTAATAATAATTGCGAATGCCAGTTATATTAATTCTGAGTGGTGCTGTTTTTAGCTGAAATTTCATAATATTACGAGTATCATCGGCATAATCGTAATGATAGTTGAGTATTCACTAGCATTCATTTATTTACCAAAGTTAATCCGGTTAATTAGTGAATGGATTACCTTTTTGAATCATGCCCTTTAATACATATTATCATCGCAATTATTAATTTTATGTAGGTACGTATATTACGTACCTATAGTTCACTTTACCTGAAACCTCGTTCCTATATTCGAAATCATTACGGTGAATTCATTATTTTTATTAATAAAAAGATTTAAACCTACTTTTCAGAGCAAACTGACATTTTCAAGTCATAATTGCCTCCACTACATCCTTTTAATGCAATAAAAAACTGGACTGACGAAAACGTCTGTAACTTCTGCAGTGGAGCACACTATTACTTAAACACAAACATTTATTGCAACATACCTTCCTCGTTATTTGCACTGACAGACAGACGACGCTCAAATACTGCCAGAAATATATGCCATAAAACTTTTGGACGTACAACTGGCAAACATGAATTCAACCTAGTGCTTACTGAAAAAACAACACTCAATAAAATAAACAAAAGGCTCTCAAATTGGAAGTGTAAAGCTTTGAGCGGAACTGGGCCAAAATTGCCTGGAACTTAACGGCGTTTTTTTAACGGTCCAACCAAAAACTGTTGTATATCTGTGTTCATTTGCTTCCCAAGCTGACCATAACTACACGGTTAGTGGCCAGGCTTTAGCTCCTAAATGCTGCAAACTTGCTTGCAACTTTGTTTTCAGTTTTTAGTGTACACTATTGGAAATCCGGATTTATTTAAGCAGATACCTATGTTTACATTTTAGAGCAGCTTAAACATATGTAAACACGTTTAGTTACGTGTGTTTGGTATACTGGATATGTTTGAAAATAATAGCGTTTCTCTTTATTGGATTCTTTGCGTACAGACAAAGGAAACCTAGCCAAAAATCCTTTTGTATTTCCATCGAAATTCCAGCAAAAGAAAATTCAATAGTACTTTTACATAGCACTAAAAGAAAACCCCAATCACGATTGGTGATTGCCTTTTATGTAACACGTATTTTAGCTTGGTTCTAACATAAAATTGTATGTTTTCATTAATACTAGAGTAGGTATGTACATACCTAATCTGCTTTTTCTGAACCAACGCGCAACATTTACCTAAGCTTATTATGATCATTATGCTTACATAATAAGTAGTTTTTCACAATTCCTAATGGTACGTAAGGGTTCAATTTGTAAATCCTAATAACTGAAGTCATGTAAAAGCGCACTCCACTTTGCCCGTCGTTGGAATCGAGGGTCGGCCATACAGGGGCCCACGGGAGACTTTTGGAAGCCAAATTGCTCCAGATGACTATTCAATGCGGCCTGCCTCCGTTCGAAACTGCCTGTCAGGAACTCGCATAAAGCTTCCATTCTGTGCAAGCTGTGAGCACCTTATGCTTAGTTAAGTATAGGTCTCTGGAATATCATAGTAGTGACTGCATGTCGATAGGTACTAAGGTAGGTAAACTTTTTTTTAAGTATATTGTGTATATCATGCAATCAACAGTATTTTCAAAGACCAAATAACTTCCAAAGCCTAATTGCCTTAATTTGAGCGGTGCTTCCAACTTTTATTTACTAAAGAAATCAAATCATAACCAAACTGTCGTTTTCATAAATTGACGACCATTTCCTGACAACTGCCGCAAATTTTCCAAGTAAATAATAACTTTTTATTCGATTCTCTTTATTGTTTTGAATTCATTAATTGGTTAAAGTTTGGAACAGTTAGCGACCGCGACATTTTGTAAATGATCTCAGTTACATGAAATACGCGATAAGTTTTTAGATCCTAATTGGAAATCAACTATGTACGCAAACAACAGCCCTTAACCATCGCGATCGTTAGAAAGTTTAGAACTACGAGTACACGCCTCGTAATTTATAAAAGGAATTTTATTATTTTCTCATTAGGTGTATCAAACAACAACTCGCGTTAGGCCTGAAAGTGTCGACCGACTGACTGTGAAACGAGTTTCTTTCATTGCTTTCAAGGCAAATTTTAAGGAACATTATAGGTAGTGTTATGTAGGTAACATTACACTTACCTTCTTATGCGTACAATACGCAAAACCAAAATTATGTTTACCATTACTTTAATAATTTCTAAGAGAGATTTTGAAGAGAGAAAAAGAGAATGTTAAAATTGAAAAAGCGCTTTGCCAACCAAACGATCATACCTAGCTAATATGAAATTCAGAAAATCCTGTGCATTTCATATGTATGCGACGCATAATAATAGATGCCACACAAGAGCCAGTATCATCGAGGAGATTCAATCCAATTAGCATAAAACATCTGACAAAGAATTTAGAGTTGGCTAGTTACGAACGGGATTGGAGACAAATGAAGCGGGGACAGCTCTCGACTGGGTGCTGCGCCCCGGCACACGGAGATCCACTGATGAAATTACACAAAATGCTAATGAAAGTCGCGCTGCTCGGGTGAGATTAGCGTCGTCGCTGTGAAATTGGACCTGTTTAGAGGCCAATTTTACTCCGATCTGGGAATTAGTTCCGACATTTTTATTCTCAGAATGGTATCTCTTTGTAGCTAGTTTTTACACGTTAATAAATTGTTGTCTTTATTACAGCGGTTTTGATAAACAAACGCGCTAACGTTTGTCAGTTTTATTGTACGCGCGACGAATAGAATTGACAATAAACGTGCGAGATGGTTTGGGTACTTTACAAGCCTTAATAAAAGCCGACGTGAAATATTATTTTACGTGCATAGTTATTAAGCATCGAGTAATTACGTTTACTTTACCTCTTGACTTGTGTATCGCGTCGCCAACTACACGCTGCGTATCTAGTGTATAATTACATGCCAAAATAAATTATCTCCAACATAAATAACGTAACTTAATTATAAACACCAAGATGGCGTCATATTATGCTCAGGGCAGACAGTTCAAGTGTTGGACAAAGTGTCATAACATTGTAAATAAGGGATACCGTGCATGCTTGACCGCGCCATTTACACGTGACTTGAGCTAGGGGACTTGAAGTCAAAGAGTTTCTCACACCCTTACTCTGACTTATGCCATATCATTATTTTTATAAAATTTTAATACAAGTTTACGCCTTAAAAAATATCATATGATTTATAAATTATAACAGATTATTTATATTCGCTATCCTTTAACAAATTCCAAATAATAATAATAATTGAAATCCTTTACAGTGGCAGTAAATAAATAAAACACTTTATGTCAGAAATATAAAATAAAACCCATCTACAATTTATTAAAATTGAATTCCAGATTAATTATTTGCATGCTGGCCAAACAACACAAAGGACGTGGTTTAAAACCGTTGTATGTAGGTATACGCAATAATTTCATCCCAATTGTATAAAATATAAATTTATGTTATAATAACAGTAAATCATTACTCATCCGTAATGCAGATGACTGGCGTCAGTGAGTTACAACTGGGTACTGTTTGCGCTTGACTCCTCACGCGAAATTAAACATTTCCCCGCAACTGGGCGTCAACGATGTATCCGGACAATCTGATGGTGTCTGTCTAATCCCCCATTCCGGGATCCCGCGTCCCGCGCCCTCCCTAATCCAGCTCTATGAGCGTTTATTTCATATTTATCCACGTTGTCCTCGCCGCGCTAATGAAACTTTTCTTGTCTTTGTTTTCATTATACTTGTGTTTATCCATTATTATAAATATAAGAATTTATGTGGCTTTATTATAGTAGCGTTTCTGAGGCATGAAATTGCTTATTGGTGTGTCGATGATAAGTTTCGTTTGCGTAAGCATGAGGGTTTACGGGTGTAGTAAACTGATGTTGCAGTCTTGAAGTGACAATACCCTCTGACTAGCATAACGCATTAACAACCATTATCTGGTACATGTATCTTAAGTTAAGTCTATTGCTTAACACAATTAATTATTACGGATTAGTAACATCTTGACAATGTTGCATATTTTAATGAAACTCAATCTAAACTCAAACTGATTTGTTTAACTAATTATTAAATTACGAAATCACGACTCTCCGTTCTATATAAAATTCCGATGCTGAAACTTAAAAAAAAAGTGGTTCTTGAATAGAGTTTCTACGTAGCAATGAAACAGTATGTAAAAATGTACTGCAACGAAAAGCGGAATTCAGGGAGCTGAATTCTTTAACTTCGCCGTATAAAAAGACGCAGTTCCAGTACCTACCTACTTTTTTAAGTACATTAACAAAGTGAAACTGCAAGAAATTCTATCATAAAATACGAAGTAAACCTATATTAAAACGCTAGAAAACTCCTTTCAATTCTTAGAAAGTCTTAGTGGAAGCTGGGAACATTGACGACACTGTGCTTCTGAGAAAACACTCAATAGGTTTGTGGCAGCTCCCTGGAATATCCCACAGAATAGAATATGATAAGAAGCCTTATAAGAATAAATGAGCATTAATAATGAGATGATTTTAGATACTCAATTTAACAAAAACACCTTAGTTAGACAGGTACTTAAGTAGTATAATCGCGTCTAAATATATGTTCAAATTAATTGCTAGACTAAATCAACGTTTCAGTTTATTATTTTAAGCTCACCTTAATAACAGTATTTAGCCTTTAGAAATTCTAAATAATATGAAAGTGTTTTTGTGATTTGAAATTTCTGAAAATACAGCGTTTCTTTTTCGATAAATGCTTTTAACGAAACAAAACAGAAAGTTACTTGGATTGCTTTAAGAGCAAGCCATTGGTTTGATTCGAGCGCTTTATTTTATTTGTGTGTGGAGAACTCTATCTAAATAAGTGCTGAGAAAACTACGTAATTACATTTGTAGAAGTTGCTGGAACTGCTATGTCATTCGACCTTACTTCAAGACTAGGTACATAATAACATAAGTGTCTGAACTTGTGAACATGAAAAAATGCTCGCTAAGATTAATAATGTTATCTGTTACGTAATACATAAAGCTAAAGTGTTTTTTGATCGAAGTATCGAGAAACGTAATAAGTACCTAACTGGAAAAGTAAGTCCTTTTTTTGTCGGGCAGGTGAAACAGCGGAGAATGGTTAGTTAGTTGTTAATAAGTTATAATCTTAAACATACGATAACAGTTGTATGTAATTGCATATTGAAATATTAATTACTTCTGAGCGTTTGAATAACTTTCTGTTTGCTTTTTGAGAAAAGATGATGTGTGCAGATGAGGGTTAAATGTAATTTTCTTTAATTACTTAATTTTGAGAACAATTTATTATTATGGTTGGCTGACGTACGAAGTTACATGCGTAGTTATGAAAAACTAATTAAAACCTTTATTTAAGATTTGCATAGTAAATGGTTGATGTACGACTCGTGATTAATATAAAAATATTTATGTTTGGATATTCCCTCGATGTATTTTCAATATAAAATGATTTATGAATTCCATTTACAATCAAAAAAAAAATTAAAAATACTGAACTATTCGAGTTTCTTCACCCAGACAAGATTAAAAAAAACACAATCGTTAAAAGCTCGCTTACAGACTCAAGCTACACAATTTATCTTCTGAACTTCAGTTGACTGAAGGAAAAATGTTGCTATATACTTACTATTGTGTGCTAAGCGCGGTGCTTAGCGACCCGTCACTATGTAACACTACACTCCACATGTCTTCCCTAAATGGGTCTTTCAAGACGACAACTTCGCATTTATATTACTGACTGTACCGCAACTGTACAGAAGGATCTTGTTCACATGTTTGTTGTTCGCGGTATTGGGTACAAGTGCGAACAAAAGCGTTACTGTGGCCGAAGCTTGAGCTGTGCCAAACATTCACCCTCTGACATCGCCAAATGAAACAGTATTAAAACTTATAGAACAAACTTGGGATTTTCTTTTCTTTTTTGAAAGCAACTTTTTGAAATGATATTGGTACAGCGGCTCAGGTACACAAAGGGCACAAGAAGGAACATGGTGGTCTTTTTTTTTGTTATTTTATTTTAGATTTTAGTCAGTAGAAGTCTGACACTTCCTCACGCTGTTACCCACAGTAGGAGGCAGTTAAAAGTATGTGGGTTGGAAGTTAAAGTTTCTATTTAGCTAATGTTCATCTATGACATCATTTGTGGGTTCCTGAAGGAAATAGACATTCAACTAAATGAGATAAGAGTTGGATTAAATAAGCCAAAGCTAATACAGATTTAAGCTAATCCAATTAGATCATTAGCCAATTTCAGTAGAGTTAAAAATCTGGTCTGCTGGTTTGTTGCAAGCGGTTATAATTCCATTTATGCTGACCAACAAGCACTTGACCGTCTTATATAACCAGAGGTTAATGAATCAATAGAAGTATGTTGACACTTCAACAGACAAGAGAGTACACGGAATATTAATTTATCAATGGGCCATTGTCTTGATTTATTAAGACTTGGGAAACTTTGTTTTCTAAAATAAGATAAAAAGTCATGAATCTCATATTTCACCGTGTTATTGCCAGGCAACGTGGTACACTTTTATCGAAAAACGTTCTGTAATGTAAGTTGCGTACATAAATCCACTGTAATGGTAACATTGTGCATGTAATTAAAAGTTAATAGTTTTCATAAATCAATATTACTGTTTATTTTGTCGTTCGGTCTCGTTGCAAATAAGATCATTCAATAATATTAGTTATCGCATTCACCAATAAATTATTCATTAAATATTATTACATTATTTTATCTTATTACCTCTATAACAATAAATGGCAGTACTTGCACGGGTGCGAATCGAACGCTTACTATAAGAGATTGGACATCAATAAATTGGTGAGACCTATTCAGACAGAGCGATAGAAATGTTCTTCGCAAGACAAGTTATTTTGTTGCCAACCGTAAGTGATGTTTCGCAAACTAGGAGGCCAAATATCCCTTTCAACTGTTTGTCATTATTAAAATGAGTAAACACCTACTACAGGGGGAGACAAATAAATTCATTTCGCCAACAAAAGGCGTCCAAGCTCGGCTAATGAAGAAGGACGTCTTGTTTAATTACCTTTTGTAATTTTTCTTCTAAGCGGGCCAACGTATAAATTAATTTTCTTTCAGTGGCCCGTCCATGAGCACCATTATGAAGCACTAAGTGAACCTTCTTTTGTCTGATGTAACCTGGCGGGCTTGTTAGAAACTCTTAAAAAATCTTGCTAACAAGGCTAATTCACGACGAGAACACTATTTTGAGGTTTTTACAAGCGAAGCTGACGCTTTGTAAACTTGCACGTCTTTTACATGAGAACAAGTCTTGCGAGAATTTGTTTACTTATGTCAAATACCTATGCCGTTGATATTCAGCACAAATTAAAGTTTTATTTTGATTTCAAATGAATCTTTATATTCTCTAGGCCAAATTAATGTGTCGTAACATTCTTATAAGTATGCAGCTACCTACAATACTGGATTGCGTTATCAAAAAAAAGGATGACTCTTTTATACATTATTGCATTGTAAACAAAATATTTATTTAACTGCGTGTTGTGAAACAATTGGAACATTGGCAACAGTGTTTGTCATCCGCTAGTGTTTATCGTGGGCTAATCCAATGATGTTCGGAGTACATAGTTGTTGGCTAGTAAACCTATGTCTAATAAATATAAAAGTGTAGTTAAGTATAATTTATATGTTTTATTGCATTTAAAGTTATGACTTCTGATACCAATTTATTTTATCCAAGCGTCAAGCTAAGATAACTACGGGGTGTGGTAATGCTGAAGTCATGCTTTGCCTACAAAAGCAACGAGGCAGTCTTACGAACACTTTCCCTACAAATTCATAGAGCACACAAAAAATAAGCGTGTAAATAACATAGCTTCTTAATAATGCACTTCAAAGGCTTCCGAGTCTGTTTTCGTAACATCACCTAAATCTCTTGGAACATCATAGGCTTCGTTTAAAGAGCTCGCGTGCCAAACTTTTCCAATATTTTTTTCATCACGTTTGTCAACTTCCTCGGCTCGGTATCACGTCAACAAACAAACAATATTTCCGTGGTGACACGAGTTTTACGAACTCATTTCCATTGGGGAGCATGTTGCTAAATATTTATTGACTAGTGGAACTTTTAAAAAAATATGAGTTTTTCTGGCATACTGGTTCAATTAAGAGCTACTACGAAACATCATTATCATATTGTTTAGCAGTTCATATTTTGTATTCTATCTTTTTATCTAAATAAAATTACTTCTTCCTATGGCCAATACAAGCTCCTCGGCTTTTCTAAATACTCGTATTTTCATATACCCATCTATTTTGTTTTCATTAACTGCACATCACTTTTCATTAGCACTTAACGGTGACAAACAAACTTTCGCAAAAGACGGGACATTCAACTGTCCAGAGACCTTACCAACTTATGTACTTTTTACGTGTGAAAGAAAACCATTTTGATGTGTCGCCCTGGGATTAATTTAATACTTAGAGGTTACAATGTTTTTGTTTATTGTTTCATTTAATGATGTAACTTAGGGATTATTAAATTATAAGATGTTCAGTAGATACCAAATATTTCGAGAATATATGAGTAGGTACATCTTCTGCATTACTATACATTCCTAAATAGTAAGTAAAGCAAGGAAGCAGTACGTAGGACATTTTGTAATGTAAAAAATGTCTCCGATTTATCCCGCTACTACGTAACATAAAATATTTAAATAGTATTATTATTTATTATTAAAGTCGGTCAGCTGTCCACTGGCAGGCTCGTAGAACGAGTGTCGTATCTGCGCATTTGATAGACACAGATATAGATAGGTACGCTGTAAGTGGGTCGTGTGTATCCGGAGGGTCGCTATCGGCAGATATTGTCGCTATTAGTGCATTAAACTGTTACTGTTATTGCACTATTAGAAAATCTTTATTAAAGCCAAGCGATCGACTGGGTAACGCTTTCGAGAGACTTTTATTAAATTCGGAAATGAGGACGAAATGGCTGTGAATAGCTCGTTAGCTAGAGTTAGTTATCATACTAAATTAGTGACCGATAATTTAATAATTAGGTCAAATTATAGATTCTTAGTTACCGCATGATCACTAATAAAATACCTACTACCTACTTTTCAATTGAATATAATAGTAATCACAAACTAAAGTTCTCAAGTAGTTCCGAAGTCGATGTAAACAAACGATGAAATCACTTAAAACTTTTATCCGCCGCGATGCCAACAATAAAATTAAGGTTTTATGTCCCATTTAAGGTTTGAACTTTTAACGCGTTTCGTATATATTTCACAAGGAATAAAAGCTGGCGTTGCCTTAAGAAGGTGGGGTTCGAGGGAGCTTCAATAGTTCGCAATCTTCTATTTGGAGGTCTGTGCAAATCTTTGGGGAGCGGGCGACACTGCCGACGGAGGCTGTCCCTAAAATATCAGCGAATTGCTGGATGTGACGGGCCGGACGCGTCGCCTATTGAGCGCATTCATTAATGATTCATGTGTAGATGACAGGCCGCCATCGATTTTATATCTCCGCGGAGAATCATGCCAATTTGATGTCCTTCGTGGGAAGAAAATATGTGAGATTATTTTCAATGAGCTGTGTTAAGACATAACTGGGAATTAAATTGATGTCGAACCATTGATATGAAAATGCTTGCTGACAAATACAAATATTTTACTGTGATGTAAAGCTACTTGACAGTTTTATTAAAAAACTGTTGCTTTTAAAGTATCCTATTATTACGGTGGTGCCTGATAAAGAAGTAAAAGCAGAAGACCCCAAATAAAATTGTGTATGAGGAACCTTCATCAAGAGCACCACTTTTCTACCTTAATGCAGTGGGTATGTAAATAATTTTACGCAAGAATATTTTTATCAAGTACCTACTCAGTTGATATGGCATGCAGGGAAATTAACATTTCCACCTTAAATTATAGCTGGACCGTTTAGTAAAAATTACACTGAAGATATATTTGCGTAAACGTTCTTAGCGAGCTTTGGAAAAATTACACAAAAAGAGAGAACAAAAAATGCAGAAGACGTAGTTCCCGTTATATCATTTCGTCTGTCACGTCTAGTTAGAATAAATCTGCGTTACTGTCCTACTAGACGTTTTTATCTCAAACGTAAACTGTGAGAAATAACGGAGCCCAGTTTAGGAATTGTGCGTCGCAATTTCGACTCGCGTGCTTCTTGAATTGTGGTTCAAAGTTTATGTTCGCTTACGGTTGAATATAGGATTTCTGTTACAAATTAACGAGCGAGTCAGTCAAGTGTCATGTCGTCGAGCCTCATTGCTCTGGAGTAACGCTACACGTATGCGGCTGACACCTACCCCTCAGTTTGATCGGTGTAAACACCAAATTTGCGTCACAATAATACGAGATTTGTGTCGAAATTACTAACTAAACATTTCACTGTGTTTGTACTTGACAAATCCCCGGCTGTACCCGAAAATAACTTTTAGGACTAACAGGAAAATCACGTTGAAATTCTTAAAGCTTTTTTTCAGTAATACTGTTTGCAAGGAATTCCATCGAAAATGGCTTCTTGAATTTTTAAGATAAGTACGCATTTTAGAATAATAAAAATAAAGCTCGTTTTAAGATAATAAAGATCGTAGGCATAAACGATTCAAAGTCAAAAAGTAGTTTTATGAAATTTTCATTCCTCATACGATTCGATGCATGAACAATAAAAAAAATATGGATATTTTAAAAAATAAGTATCGGCAAATTCGAAATCAAAATTCTTTTGCGAATGCGTAAAACGTAATAACGCTGGGATATCATTCGGTAGCTATTTCCCTGATGCAATTTTCCGCCCACATCGATAAGATACTGGTTATTATTTAGACGCAGTAAAACACAGACAGCTGTTCATCCTGATGTTTATATTTATAGACAACTGTGACGACTTATTTAATTATCATTTACATAATAACTTTTGTCTGTTGTTACAAATGGACTTTAGTTTATTGATTCATCTCAATTCTAAGGATGTATTGCAAAAACTATGGTCCGAAAGACGTTCTTATGGAGCTAACAACTAAGCAGGTTTATATTTTTATAAAATTATGTGAACTTGAAAAGTTTATTTTTCAGAAGTAATGTATTTTGTCAAAACGATTGATATCACTAAGTATATTCAACGTCATCTATTATCCCTAAACTTTATTTTTCGCAAAGCCTAAATTGATATTAGTTTTATTTCGAAATAGGTAGGTACGCATTGCTCCATAGCCCCCCGGTAGATTTGGTTTTGTTATCTAGAATGATCCATTGTTTATTTCGTCACGATTTTAAATGAAATCCCTTGAGTATTTACAATTTATATTGCAAGTCATTTCATGCGACTACAAATTCTATTCAATTCTACACACACAAAATAGAAAGCCTACCAGTAAAGCAGCTCATTAGGTACTAATTTTCCGGATCATTAATACACACACACATTGGTGGAAATATCCACTCACCAGCGATTAGCCATTGACCTACCACAATGACAATTTTAAATGACTTTGATATGTTACAAAGTTGCATTCATATTCAACGCATAATATTAATTCCCTACTCAGCTTTTAACTCACATAAGGTCAGTAATCATACGTTCGTCAAAGGCTTCGCTAAGTTAAAAGCATATGAATATTTATTACAAATTAAAACCCATAAAATACGTTTGCTTTGGGTGTTTTTAATGCAATTATTTCGGCGTATATAACGTGAACTTAATGTACCGTTATTGGTATATCGGTCCATCAGCTTTGATAAATGGATGTGTGAAAATAAGTTTTCTTAAGTAACTCGAAAATGTACGAGGCCCAACAAAAAAGCAAATTGGAAATGTTGGTGCCATATTGTTTTCTAACTTCAGTTTTGTGAGTGGAATAGGTTTTTTGCCGCTTTCTTTCTTTAAAGAAGTTGCAAAGTTTCATTTTTAAATAAGAAACGTCAGCAAAATCATGTTACACAGGTATATATTTTCCTTGTCAGTTTAATCCTAAATTTGAGTTTTTTTTCTGCTTATATGCTCATGGAGATTCCAGTTTATCGGATAAAAAGCTAGCTCTTACCTAAGGCACAGAGGCGTCGTCCGTAGGTACACACCATACCCAAGATGATATGCATATTAAGTAAATTGCATCACTGCTACTACAAAAGCTTTGTGCTATGGAGAATGTGGACTCAAACACTTTGGTATCACAACAGTGCGGTACCTAGGATTCCTTTGACAGATAAGACCTTCACACTTATGTACCAGATACTATTTACTTTTTAAATAAAGATCGTTTTTACCGATGCTATTCGTCAATATTGTTTATATTTCAATAAATTGAACCGCAAACATATTTTACGTATCGCAAGATAGTCGTAAATGTCAACCATCCGTGGTAAACGGCCAGTATAAGGGATAACCATTTTTATCATATCTTTGTTTATACACGCCTTTGCGGGCTTTTTGCCGGTGGCCTAACGATGTTTCCCTTCGTCCGAGAGCAATCCAATAAATATATTTAGCCATTTACAAAACTCTAGCTCGTTTGTGTTGAGGTCGTTAATCAAAGTCATTTTTTTAGAATATTGCACATGCGGTAATCGTATTATTTTAATTTCAACAAGGTAGCTATAACGTTAAGGCAAACATAATGATGTATGATGTTGAATATAAACGCGAAAATAATAACGACAAAAATTGAATATTGGTTTAAATAGAAACAAGTCTTAGAAAGTATGAGGGCGAAGTACTTAGCAGAAGTTATTGAAGCCTTTTTTATAACTACGACCTACGCCTTACCTATCACGACTTCTTCCTGTCCATATTTTTTTTTGGCGTCGGCGTAAATGTTTATTAGCTTCCAGTGTTCTCTGTATGTCGTAATACTATATGCTTATTACCTCCTTCTTATACATGTCATTCCTCAAATCCATCTTTTCTTTGGTCTTACTCTCCCTCTTCATCCATTCACAATCATACTAAGCCCACTCTTTGTGACATGTCTTATATCCCTCCTTATTACGTGCCCATACCAAGCTAACACAGCACGACATTAACAATATTTATAATGTATACGAAAGAGTATGAAAACAGCATGTACAGACAACAGCACATCAAGTTACCACAATCTGTCAAATTTCTGCAATCGATTTTCAACCTTATCACAATGGAGGTAGGTTGATGTTCGATTGGTAAAATTTGACAGATTCCTATACGTTGACCTGCTGTCGTCTGTACCTATCATATATTTGCAACAGCCTTTCTGGTTGCCAATCTCTAATGTCACTCCGAATTATTCATAGGTAAATATCGGTGTAACAACTTGCAAGACATCGCTACAGTAGGTATTTAAGCCGGCTTTCCGTACAGATGGCTAGGTGTGCAAAGTTGACCCTACCGCTGCTGACTTTGCTAAGCTTCTTGGTGAAGTCCGAAGCAAACTTAACAGCCATGATTTGGTATTATTATACTCTTCCTTGTGGTCACAGACTTAGGTAACTATTGCGGTTACAATATTATGGCCCGGCTTGTCGACTTTGGACCAAGTGTACTTAATACTTAACCGAATTCAAGTATGTTTTTACTTTGATTTTGTATGACTGCTTAGTTCACAGTTATAGTTGAAAAACTTTAAATTAAATTATTGGAATTTTATGAATACTATAAGACAGGCCCTAACCGGATTATTATTAGAGGTTATTATGAGCAAATAAATTTCCAAGTAACGCAAAACAATTTAACAAAATATTACTTATAAATTATTATTGAATTCCCAAAGGCTTAAGTAAGTACTTACGTACTGTGTAAGTTCAGTTTTTTCTACACTTTAAATAAGTACCTAAGTAATTAGTACCTATCAAAGTCGAAATGTATTGAATTTGGCAATTAGTAGGCTCTTGCTTATTTCAATTTGGTAATTAATGAACATATAATTACACAGATTTTTGCAAATTAATAATTCAATTTATTAAATTATTTGTTGCTAGTTAAAAAGGGGTATAATTTATGTAACTGGAAATTATACAACGTTTTGTTTTACTAAAGAGTTAAATGTAAATAGACATACCTAGGTGCTTCTTTCTCAAAATCTATACTAATATTATAAAGAGGAAAACTTTGTTTGTTTGTTTGGTTCTAATGAATAGGCTCAAAAACTACTGGACCGATTTTAAAAATTCTTTCACCATTCGAAAGCTACATTATCCACGAGTGACATAGGCTATATTTTATCCGGGTACGGGCAGTAATTCTCACGGGATGCGAGTGAAACCGCGGGAAAACGGCTAGTTAAGACTAAAGATACAAAGGTCCATTAGAACTGAACTAAGCCTGCTCGTGATATACCAAGAAGCAGGTAATGATAGGAGTGTAAACTTAGCTTATATTTCATCAGATGTAATTAAGTTCATTGGAAAGGATTGACTGATGCAATTTAACAGGTGCTTGCACCGAGCTTTGCAAATTGCGCGCGCCATAATTATACTTATGGGAAAAAGGAGCGAATGTCTGTCTGACGTAATAAGCCATTATGTCGTATCAGATTATGTTTTGTTTTAGTGCATTATGTTGCATCGCAATCAGGACTGATAAGCTTAGAAATTCATATGTCAAATACATGTATAGATATGTCTTTGGAATATCTGTAATCTTGGTCAGTAATCCTACAATCGTAAGTGTGACCATAACAATAAACTTCTACAAAGCTTTTAGTGCCGACAAACGCTGACGTTCTCGGCCACGACACGAGTTCATTTCGTAACACCTAATAGGCGATAAAGCATCGATTTTCACACAAAGAGAGGTTAGTGGCGCAACATCGACCCCTTTTCAATAAAATTCACATTTTCTTTCACAAGTCGGGTGTTGGTGCCTGGGTAACATTCATGACGGAGTTTAGTGACTTCCAAAGTAGCAGGTTATCAGACGTGGGGGTACGGGGGCAGGGTGCGCGCGGGAGGGGAGAGGGAAAAGCTGGATGCTGGTGGTGGATTCGCGCCCCCGCATTCTAGTCCCGGCGCTCGGCGCGCTCGCTCGCGCCTCCCTGTCCGCGCGACTCGCTCATTACGCGTCAGCTTCTCTATTTTATTTACTTACGCAGCGTCTGGTCATATTTTTCTATTACGTGTGACGGAGGTTTGTTGTGAATGTTGCAAAGTGTCGGTGTGATTTTTACGGTTCCTTTCGTCTTTGTTTTATGGCAATTTGACGTACCTATTTCGATTATTTTACCACGAATTTATTAATCTTCGAAATTAATAAAGCACAAACAAAAAGAACAATTTAGTTTCAAGAGCTGATTCACAAAATTATTCCAACAATACGATAACGATAGCATTACAAATTACAAGTGTTATTGTGTCAACAATCTGGGTATCTATTTATAGTCTTTGATCCTACTATTAACGGTTCATTCATACCAACATACATTAATTTATGTCAAGCAATATATTATAATTGCAAAACTATAGATTAAAATCGCAGTTTATAAACATGAGTCTGAATAGCGCTCGATCCGACTAGTTTGCTAAGTGAAAATGCTAGACTTCATTAGCTAGCCGCTATATAATAGACACTTATAAAAATAAATAGGTTCCTAATCGCTAAGCTATCGTGTATGTGTGAACTGACAGCACCCAATTTGTATTCATATGAACGCCAGCGTCGAAACGACCGCCAATATATTCAGTAATTTTGTGCGAAAAACAAACACAAACAAAACTGAATTAGGTAATGAAATGAAATGTGATTAACAACGTATGTATTTAACATTACAGTAGCTCGCATTTGATATTAGTAAAATGTATTCAAACGGCTATAGGCAGCGTTAAATTAAATTACTTTAAATTGTATTATATGGAATGTTTTATGTGTACAAAGTTTCAACAAACGTTTCGACGTACAAATAACGTGTACAAATAAATGAGTGAAATGATTTACTTTGCAACATAAACAGAACGTAGGTCGCGGTCGATGAATTAAACATACTCAAGATTTATTGTTTGTAAATGTAAATAAGTGCTGAAAACCGCCAAGATACATAAATATTTTCATTTAACTTTATAATACATTTCACCAATTTTGTTTAAACGTGTAAAATTGAGTTTAACTAGGTACCTATGTACTATCGTAGTATACCATAGTACATTCGTATGGGATCTGATTCCCATGTGCCGTCCTACTCTACTTGTCGGGCACTCGCGCAATGTGGCCTCACACGCCAGTAAAAACCATAAAACTGCGCTTTCGATCCGGACCCGCTGCTCGTGGGCGAGTTTCTATCTGGGATGATAACCAAGTACAGTCGCGTGCGAAACTTGCTGGCCCTTTGTGACGCCGACTTTTAATTGAGGGCACTGTTTATGTAACGTAGCTTTATACATATTTTACGCGCCAAATAAGTATAAAGCACAATATTTACACGTTCGCAACGCTGTAAACACACTTTATTTTCATTTATTTTTTCTCAGTTAAACCCAATTTATTTCCTCATTCCCGTTTTAATTTGTTTTGCGCATTGAAAAGAATGTCAAGTATCTTATTCCTTCCGGGAAAGTTTGCATTTACACGGGACTCGTTAATGTTTACATTGTCCAACATAGACGCCTCATTAAAATTAACATCGAAAAACAACTTAATTCAACCTGAAGTTGGGGACTATCCAAATTTTGTTTTAATTGCTGTGTTATTGTAGTTATTAAATATAAGCTCATACTTTTTTAAGGATAATTTTGGCCTTTAGTACGCAAAGGGGATTTCAAGTTAAAAGGATTTTAACTTCTTTTTCTTTATACAAATGAATTTCTTAGAGTAAGAGGTAAAGTTTGGAATTATTATAAAGTCAGACGTGACAAAAATTATAAAATGGACCTTTGAGATACTAGATAAAACATTGGTTTAAAATTCGTTTTTTTTCTCCTGAATGTGTGCATCAAATAGTCTCGTGAGATTGTATCATAGATTCTACCAACGATTCATTTGTATACTTAT
This sequence comes from Heliothis virescens, assembly GCA_002382865.2. Lineage (NCBI taxonomy): Eukaryota > Metazoa > Arthropoda > Insecta > Lepidoptera > Noctuidae > Heliothis > Heliothis virescens. The sequence continues at coordinate 10,849,765 of NWSH02000517.1, forward strand.
AGCTTTTCCATAAAATGGAACAATAATTTAGGCATCGATGGTACTAATCTATCATACAAAGTATATGGATATTATTCACAAGAAAAGTGCTTCTGTGAAGTACGCGATCGGAAGCCTAAGCTGGATTGGTAACTTTCTTAATACGTCCTTACACTACCATCGCTCTTGATGTCAAGTCGGGCCACTTGAACACGAATCTATTAAGAAAATAACACACCACGGCTAATAACGGACGGGACGAGACAGACTAATAACTTTTTAATAAATTAACCACTTTAAGATAAAGTGAAGTGATAGGACACTGCTTAGATACGTACCACTTTAGGTACTGTTGCTATGGTGGCATATAAAAGGGGCAAACAAAAGAGCAGACTAAGCCAAAAAAGGGTGTCGGAAAAACCAGCCGATTCTAAGACGGTTCAGTAAAGCTGTGATAGATAGAATTCCAATCAATTTCGACAAGGTCTATCGAGTAATCTGCCTGTGCTCGATACTTGATGTCTGAAACGATTTACGTTACATGTTCATATTTCCTTTACTTGGCAAATATTGTAATTTATTCGATGAGATTTCTCAAAATAAGCACACTGGGAACTCCCTTAAAATCAAATGGCCGATGTAGAAAAAACTGACTTAAACTAAAAAGCTAGCAGATTTCAGTATCTACGGTTTTAATCCATTAATTTTCTTTATTAATCAATAAAAAATAATGTTTCATTTTGGCTGAATATTCCTTGTTTGCTTGGAACGTAAAATTTTCTAATTTATTTTTTACTCTGAAATGGCGAAAGTTTTAATTTCTAGAGAGGGAGGACCTCTAGTTTAGACAAGCATCTGTCGTTATTTCTGTCATAACAATCACAGCACCAATTTATTCTGTGACACTCGTTATTATGTTTTGATGACATTTTATATAGGTACCCAAATTAAACGTCAGTTCTACTCTACCTTTCAAATATTTTTTTAGCATTAGGCACTTTAGTTTTGCCAACGTAAAAATGTATTTTAACATACAAAGTAATTAAAGTATCCTTTATAGCCTGCATACCTACAGTCTTTAGAAGGACCAGTCCCATACATACGGAACCACAGCTTGTTTAATCAGCAAGTACAAGTACGCGAATATTGTTATTCATGTATGCATACACGTGCGTTTCCATACATAGAATACATCTATAACGATCTACCCCCAAATCGAACGTGGATTTGCCATGGTACGTAGGTGGTACATACCTACTCGGAATCCATTTTATCTCCTTTTTAAAAAGCCACGAATAAACCCTGGTATTAAAATATTCCCATTAAGGAAAGGATGTTGCTCATCATCTTCATACAACCTTGACATTTCTCGAGTTTTCTGCGAATGGGTGAACTTTATGTAATATGAAGGTGGCTTTAAGAATATATCTCGGCAACATTCAAAATTGTACGTGGGATCATCCGTGGCACAATCGACGGAAACGTTGAAAATAAGTAACAAACGTGAGATAAGAAACGTTCTTTGAATTTGATTACTTACGCGTGCGTATGAAGTCTTATGAAAAAATAGATGCTTATATATACTAATAAATAAATATATAGATGTAACATAACAAACGACGATTAATCCACAGAAAGGAACGCAATTTATTTTTTGCTATTTACATTTAACTATTCTCGTCTATGCCCTGAATGTTACAAGATAGGTCACAAGTTTAAACTTTATTTGAACTTTGACATTGCCAGACTAGTAACGATTTTGAGAAATGAAAGACTTGAAAGATACAGTTCTAGTTCGTTCTTTAGACAGTTTTTGCGATCCGAAAATTAATAGTTCTGCTGTACCCTCTTGTCGCTAACGTTTAGAAAAAATAAACACTACCACGTTGTCTGGCTTTCTTATTGTCTTAGCGTTGTATTATGTGCGTCATTGTACCTAATAGTTTACAATATGATGTAACATCAGTTACTGCTGTCGAATGAGTAAGCAAGCAGGTACCAAACCTAAAAATTTTACTGCATGTTCTATCAAAAAGATAGAGCACCAATAGCATTTACTAATCTGGTTAGCTATGCTTAGGTGTCAAGAGTCCTGTAAACTGATCTGAAAACAATGAAATTGTATTTCATCCTTAAAATGAAATAATAAAAATATCCCTAAGATCAGTCTCAATTTTATTTTCAGAAACAAAAGAATAAATAGAACGTTAACTCCAAATAGTCCGGCCGTCCAATATGGTACCTGATGCAAATGCATGCACGAATGATTAGCATATTGTGTTGTAAAAGAGTTTGAATGGTGACCAAGTGGCCTATGACTTGAAATTCTTATTTTTAATCAAACTTTGTTTAATTGTACAATGTGCGTGCATGTAAAAACATCGAATTCAATTGATTACATTGACAACAGATAGTTGATTGTTAAAGAATCTCTTGCTTTATTTTAATTGAATCAATACATTTTTTCAAGGGCGTATTACCTAATAAGGTTTGTAAAAAAACTATGTACATATGCGTTTTCCAATTTGGAAAACCTATGTTTTTATTAGACAATCACATTAAAACTAATTCTGAACTTATAACATTGTACTCAAAATGGAACATAAAACTATGTAACAGTACTTGATCGCTATCATTTCTCTGGATTTTTCTGGGCATATTAAGGCGCCTGCAAACGACACTCTGTCCTGTTCTATTCAAATAAGCAAAGGAGGCGTGGTTTAAAAGAGACGAATGGGTGTGAATTTGACAGAGGTTGTTAATTATATGGTCGTCAGTGTCGATCGCGAGCTCCTTGCGGTTTCAAGGAAAATTACGACCCACGTACATGCCTCGTTTAACACGCGCACAGTTTAATGAAGTCGTAAAAAAGGGAAATTCAAAGGTCTGACTAGGAGATTTCTTTATTTCTGTAGAATTTGTTCTTTTACGCAAATGTATCGTAAACGTGTTACAGGAATGCGTAATTTGTGGTTAGAATTTCTAAATTTGTTTTATCTCTATTTCTTTTATACGCCTACATAAAGAAGAAAAAATCAGAGTATTTATTAGTAGTCAATCATAGGGATTCCCAATAGTGGTTATTTTAATTACTTTCATGGCCTCTGTTTACTTTATATCAGAGAAAAGCAAATTAATAAGTTTCTCGAACTCTGAACCGATATTGTGGTTTATTGGGTCTCGAGTTTATTTAAGTTATGGTACTTAACGCTAAAATCCTTGTTTACACTAATGTCACATAAAAAAAACGAATTAAGGACTTAAGCATCCGAACAAAACGTGGCATGTCTAGAAACTTTACACAATTTTTAAACGAAACTTTAAATTAAAAAGTTCTGAAAGCGGTTTGTAGCGTATTTTTTTCTTTTCACTGTGCACTTGTACTCGTCAAGTACATGTAATACAATTGCAGTTAATTGTCTGCAAAGTTTGAGTTAATGTGTTTTGTTCCATAACTCATTTTTCTAAAGCTTTTCATGACCTATCCATAAACAACTTTAAAGTGAGTTACACAACTTATGTACCAAGTTATTATTAAGCCCTACAAACGTGTTTTTAGAATTGGACAAATTATATTCTGGTCTGTTTTATATGTTTTGATTAGCTTTTAAAAATTAAATTTTGCTGACCAGTTAGTTATTATTTGTACAATTCAACTCGTTCAGATCAGGCCGCCCGCAATGTGGGGAGAGTCCGAATAGAATAATGGCGCGGTGTAATTGACGGGTCCCTGAAGTTCGGAGTAATTAATTTTCTACTCGCTCCGATCTATCAGAGTTTACATGGAATTAATAAGGATTTTGGGAGGGCGATAAGCGTGCCTTTTTAAACAGCGACCACACTCGTGCGCGTGGTTCCGACAGGGCAGCCCTCGTTTTCGAAACACGCCTAATTTGCATGCAAAACTTTTCATCAAAGTTATAATCTAAGCCACAATATTGGCAACCGGGCGCGCAAATAACTTCTCAGTGCTACTTAGCCCGAGTATAACGTTTCAATAAGCTGTGATTAGGTACGTCAAGGTAAGCGATATACGCTAAATTAATAGCTGTCTTATTCAGAATATGGACTTTGAACAATTATCAAGTTTAAACAACAGTTTTGAAGTTGCGGTTTTGAAATTCTAACAAACTGAATGAACAATTTTAAGCAATGGTAGGTACAGCTCAGTGCCTAAACGGACTTTTATTCTATTCAACATAGAACATAGCGAGAGGGGTTGAAGAAATCTACTTATATTATAGCTAAATAGTAATGATGATATTTTTTGTATTACTGTTTGTTTAAAATTTAATTTTACTATGCAGCTGCCATCTACGTTTCTCCTCGGTTGAAATACTTTAAATAAACCATCCATTTTGTCCCATTATTAATTTCTAGCAATAGCCTCTAGGTTCAGGGAGCGCAATAAATTACTACGTAAAGCTGTATGTCGGGAAAAACCGTCTCAGAGCGATTTCTTATTTCTTTCTAACCGTCTTGTATCTCTGGACGTAGATAAAAATAAACTACATCTTCATAAATTTTCTTTACCTGCCTTGTGTCCAATAACATGTTGTACAAAGCCTTTCGTTTATCTTATTTAATATTTTATTTGATAAATGTAGGTAATGTAGGCGGCTTGGAAACATTCGAGTCGTGTAGTGGGGTCCATATTAGCATTCAACATGTTTAGTTATTCAAAAGCAAAATTTTGTGGACCGCAAATTCTAGTGCTAATTCGAGTCACTGTCTACAAACTAAATAAGGCGGGTTTTGGACTAGCCACAAGTATCTAGGAGACTAGTGTTACAGCCGTATCGTAGAAATACTTATCAAAGTTTGATTGCTCAATCAAATGGCGTCGTGCAACCGGCTTTGGAATGCCTGGAATTATTAATGCACTAGTTTGCTTTGCCCGCACACCTTAATTGTAACTGGCGGTTGTTGTTTATTCACGTTTCACTTGTCCATTTACGCCATTTCGCTATGGGAAAGTTATTAGAACTGCTCATGTTTTTGTATGGCTGTATTGCGGGCATAATTAAATGGGTATGTTTACCAACGAGTTTAGTTTTATTGAAACACAATTTAAAATAGAATTTTTATCTTTCCTAAAGGTGCTGAAGTTGCAGTCGTTTGTGGTCTCGTGGTAGTGTTGCATGGTTGGTTATAGCCCAATAATGGTAGAGTGTTCTCAGACTATTATGCTCAACGGGAGAAACGATGCGTGTACTTTATTTTTGTAATAGAGACATATGTTCTTTTCCTACCAGCTTGGGTAGAAAAACCTAATTGATTACCTAATTCATTTTCAATTCTTATTATGTACCTAGTGGTAAATTAAGGTAATATTTATTGCTCTCTAAAAACTAAGCGACGTTTATTAGATTTACGATGTCCTCCGAGAGTACTCCACAAGGTAATTACTTATTAGATATTGCGGTAGTATTTTTTATTTACGGATACATTTACGAGGAAACCGCGAGCGTATAATTACTCCTTACGATACAATTTACTTCCATAGCTCTTTAATATTAAGTAGAGGCGCGGGCGATACGAAGCGGAGTCTAAAATTAGTTCTTAACAAATATCGCGTATCCAGATGTTTTTGCCTTTGAGAGACGTGTCTCCAAGCACAAAATTTCAAACCTCCCCATCGACATCACGTTATTATATTTTTCTCGTTTATTATTCTATAGATAATTATTTATCAAAAGCAGTAAGTATTACTTTGTGACTATAAAACATAGAGTTCAATACATAATCACTGACCCCATTTAGGGGAGCCACCCCTAAATCGTAAATAACTAGGTATCACGTGGTTCGAAATCACGACGTGAATGAAGAAATTTATTACAGTCCCACAGAAAAATAAGTCCCTGTTTATTGCTATAAAGGAATAGTACCTACTTTACTTATATTAGGTATTTGTTAATGAGACCCTTTATGGGCGCTGATAGTACCTAAAGGTTAGGTTATTTAATGGTAATAGAAACGTAGAATATAAATGAGCTTTCTAGGAATACTAAATTAATTATTTTTACTAGCTATTTTTACCTATGTTTTTATTTCTGTAGTTTATGAGTGTTTGTGAAAGTTACGTGCATTACCTTATTTAACTACATACAACATAACTGATAAAACTAAAACTATTATAATGAGTCTTAATGATTAAAGTATCACACACCATGATAATCTTTAGAAACTTCATCTTTCTATGTACAAAATAACCATAAGGCATTCATTCGTAAGAAGTCGTATTTGAATAAATCATTCAAAACTATGTCAGGGCCTATACGGGAATGACAGCGTCAATATCAAGTCACACTCAAAGGAAAAAATCGAGTGCTCAACTGGTATCATCTCGATGCTTGCCGAGAATATGTACACGCGTGTGAAAAGGTAGGTATCGATTACAACGCCGACAACGTTAATATCGAGTCAGGAAATCATAGACTTTTCGTATTACACCGCACTAATGTGCGGTAAAGGGAAAACGTCAATATTTCACCTTTTTTGTCGGCGTGTTGAGCTCTCGTACTGAAGGCCAAGTACCTACTTTTTCTAGACTCGAATATTGCTTACCTGAACTTGAACACATTTGTAGAATTTATTTGAATAACCTTACTTAGGCATTTGGCGGTTGGCAAAATATAACTTAAAGGTTAATATTCTTATCTATATTTTACGGTAAACTTTAACAAAATGACCTCCGTGAGATAAAGGGTCGTGGGATTACCTTCCTCAACTACCTGAGACAAATTCAGGTATTTCCCAGTAGATTCATAATTTAACTCTAAACCTCAGACATACTATAGTTTGCACACTATTCGGCTGTCAGATACGTTAATCTTTATTATCTGACGTTAAATCAGCTCGAACTAATTCGAATATGGAAGATTTATGTACGAAGCTATCTGCGTGACCTATATGAATAAAACATTTAAATGCGTGTTCACTACGTTTTAATTTCATTCGCAAATTGTACACGATAAGTGCGTAAAAAATTAGGTCTAGTACCGAACAGCGAATAAATACCACTACAACACTCGCGTGGAAACTAGGAGTCAAGTGGATCGTTGATTTTTAAACGGGTTGTAAGCCAGTTATCTCTATGCGAGTAGAGCTGGTAACGATATTAAAAAAGGAACCGTGAAAATCACTGAGCTTCGCACGTGTGTGCTTGGTTTTATAATTCTGTTTCCCTTCTTTATTTGTTTGTATTTTGTATTTTAGTGTATTGAGTGCGTACAAAGACTTTGAAGTGAAGGAGCAATGGCGTGTTCTTGGATAATTTGTTTGATAGCGTTAGCAGTGACGGTGGAAGCCACGCTGTATGACGACGATTACGACACATACACAAAAGCGTATGACTACAAAAGTGCAGGTAATTTTTATAATTTCGTTAGTACGGACTTTGATCAGTACATAAATGCAATTATGGTTTATTCTACCATGGCTACTCATTCCAAATATATTAACTGAGTATAACTAGGTATAGTTACTCAGTTTAGCCACAGTTACTCAATTTAACTACACTCACTTAAACCATAGTCACCCAATATTCCTACGGCATTCACTTACACCATATAAACTTTATTTAACTATAGTTACTCGATTTTATCGTGAGCTCGCAACTCTTATGTGACCAATTTGATTTTCACCGTTATGCCACTCAATCGAACCGAATGGCGTCCTCTCAAATTGAGTTTTGTAACGAAGCCTTCAAGGCAATAGTCGCCGGAGCTTCTAACTAGATTTCGTTACTGCCTAAAGGGAATAGATTTGAACAATGCTCTGTATTTAGTTTTGGGTACATACCTAGTAACATTTAACTTGGATTAGATAAATTTTGATGGTGACCAAGGCTATGAGCAATTTATTGACCTCAGCTGACTTGCCTAGAACGGCTTGCTTAGGATATTTTGTCTTTTTCAATCGTTTTTTTTGTCATGATGACAGGTAGGTATTAATTTATTACTAATAGGGCAAAGGTTTATAGTGAACAACGCAAGTGGCCTGTATTCTAAGTTAGGTTATTACAAACGTATATTATGCTTACAGTTGAGATGAAATTGTATCTTAAAATTAAATATCAAGTAAGAACTCTTTGCAAGCAAGCCCTTAATTCGGACAGTGAAGCCATACCCGAGATGTCTAGTTACACTAAAACATTGTTAAAACGGAGCTCAGGTAGATGGTTTTAATACGATTATGTACAAACAAGTCTGTTAACTCACAAATTTACATAATATTACAATAGGTACGTGTAAAATATAATATGGAAAACCAGGCACTTTACACAATTGTTATGCTTACATTGTCCCACATGGCACTTTTTTACATGATGTTTTTTACCAAAGTCTATGTTTGCTTTATGTAACAAACAATATTATACAGTAAAATATGGCGACAATAAGACAGCACAAACTGTGGAATTCGTAGGCGATCCGCGTCGTAGCAGATGTGACGCTCGCCGCGCTTCCGTAGCTCTAACGTAGCGCTACGCATGTAGAAAACCAATCTCGAAACTTTTCGTAGAACTTGGTTACGCGCACAAACTCAATTCCATTTCCGATGGGTCAACAAGGTGTCGTGTCGGTCGCTGTTTCGCTCAGTTGTCCACCTTAATTTGGACAACATAATAGACAGAGTTCGCAATATGCTAGCTGAGAGGCGAGTAACATATGCAAGTGCGCTCCAAAGCTCCCAGTTACGTCGGTAACGAATGCACTCATCGCTGTTGGCTGCAAGTAAGGCCCGGTAATACAATTTCCCGCTGCTCTGGCGCTATTGCCATCTTGGGGACAATTTGGTCTAATGCTTGTGCATCCCGAGTTCGCAACGTACATTGTTTAAAATATTTCGCGGAAATGGCCATAGTCGGCGGTGGGTTTTAAGGAAATTGAAACTTTAATACACTTTTTAATTCTACGTTCAAGACAATAAAAGTGTGTTCTGAACCGCAAACACATACAAATGAGCTCGTTTGTGATAGTTCGGTAGGGAAACACAACACGTACATACCTCCTAAGCTCAAAGAAGTTTCACAGAAAAAATGGGTAGGTCGTACCCACTAGGAACCCGTTTTGAATACACGCGTACATACACAGTTTGTTACAAAGCTCTTTTGAAACATAAAACCCTTGTTCAGTCACCTTTATTCTTTTGAAACTTGCTCATAAAATGCTGTGATATTTTAACGTAAGAAACACAGGTTACAAGACAAAAGATCAATAACTTGGCTTATCAGGATTAAAGAATTAAGTGATTAAATATACTTAAGTATGAAATTATCCTAAAGATAATTTTATTATTTATTTATGGACAAGTTTGCCATTTGGAATATTTTCTCTCGTTCAGTAACTAATTTTAATTAGATACGTTATATCGCAACATGTACATAATAAATACCAGGAAAGGTACTTAACATTAAAAGGCAATACGCTGCTTACTCATATCAAAAGCGGCTAAGACTAATTATAAAATCCAATTTCACAATAATTGGTTAAATTTCTCATGTTTGGAGAAACCACAGAATAAATATGAAACAGTTAATTGGGCATGATATCGTTATTCAAATTAAACCGCAACATGGAACCCGATTATATTGGGTGTTACTGACAGTTTTAACTAAACCAGGTCAATACACCCATCAAACAAAGAAATTGAGAGCATTATACTCTAAGCCGATGTTTCGTTCTTACTAACCAAATACTTGAAGACAACTTGACAAGTTCAAAGGAACGGAACTCGAAAATCGACTGTGTGCGATTGAATGTGAACACGATATGTCATTACATCAATGAGGATCGTAGATACGAAGGGCTCCAGAGGCAATTTCGCGGACGGCAATTTTTGTCGCCATTTCGCGTTAGAGTGATTCCATTCCACGAGAAGACATAGCTGTCGAACTAGCTTATCGGACGGGCGCAGCTCGCCGTATCTTCGATTCACCCACTTGTCTGGCCGCGGCTCAATACCAGAGACATTTATAGCCTTTTCTTGCGGACCCGATTAGTGATTCACATATCTATCGGCCGTATAACCACTGCGTGACTAAATTGCGCCCGAGTTCGAGTAATAGGACCGTACCCAACGGATTAATTAAGTGTACACTGTCGAAATAATCTCTTTGTTCTCCACTAACGACTCGTAAGGATACTTGCATAGAGGTTAATCAGCAAAATTAGCTGCGATAATTGCCTATTAAATATTTGATGACACATTCTAGTTTGACGTTTCAGGAATGTTTGCATGCATAATGAAAGAGCTTGCATATTTAAATTTCACGCAGTATCTTCTGAGAATCGTGAAAAGAGACAATAATCTTTTGAGGAGTAGAATTTGCTACCAGCTAAGCTTAATACTTCTGCAGTAACAACATAGCAGTTGGAATCTCACGTAAAACATTAATGAGAAAGTTGGAGCGATAAGCTTCAAACATGAATTGAAGCAGGACGGCTGAAAGAAGCTCCTATTAACATTCCACTGTGAAGGGGGCAATAATGTGGGTGTTACACGGTGAACGTTTCACTCGAGCAAATGGCCGTGCTCCGAGGATAAGGGTATTCTGTTACGAAGCGGTATGCCCAACCGCTTCGGTTACTGCTATCGGGGATACTAAAGCTATACCGGTATCTATGCCTTCCTAACATAAAGGTACAATCTCGAAAAATGACAGAGACAGCAAGATTGAAAAAAACGTACCTAATAACCTTATTTTCTGTATGACCTTCATCGAATCTTCAAAAATAGTCGGTGAAAGGATCATTACCGGCGTCGGTAACAAGAAATTTCCGAGAAAAACATATCATATGTAGCAATTTTGTGCTCTATTTACATAAATAGTAGCTACCTACCTGCTATATCTAAAGCTTTATTAGATTTTCAGTTCTTTCGCTGTTGTAGCTAAAAATATGGCTGAGCTGATATTATTTATCTTGACTAAGGTGTCGTAATCTTGATATTTTAAACTTAACAAAAAGATTACAACTCAGGAAATTTTCTATACGGACCTGTGTTATAACAATTATTACAATAAAATTCATTCCCCCTACGTGCTTAGTATAAGCATAGTAGAACAAAGATACGCCAAGTTTTATACTTAACATTAAACGTGAAAAGATTATAAAGACAAGGCATGAATATAAACTGTAACGACAAGACTTATAATAAGACTACTATGAAATGCACACACAAACGTACAAAAGTTATTACCTAATATGACCCCTCTCAACGTTACCCTAAATTCTAGGGTAAAATTAGCCAACAGTTTGTAAGTGAAGTGTATACCTATTGTTAGTGAAGTTTTTTATGGCAAGTACGGTGCGAAATACCGTTTCACGTTCCAACAATCTCTGATGGTACACTTGAATTTATCGCACGGGTAACACTGTAAAAGGGCTACGTACTGGTGGGTGCCGGCGAGGCGATATTATTCGGCGGGGGTGCGTTTTGTTTACAAATTGCTTGGCGGCGCGTGCCCGCCCTGCCGCGCCTCGAATCACCTCGAGATAAACCGGCTGCTGCTACCCGCCGATAATTTTCTTAAACCTTGTTTTATACGCACGTTGAACGGCGATTTCAGCCGTAAATGGATTGATCCAGTTTACGGCGCCCCCTGCGAAGGCTGGAGGGAATTAGAGCGATGCCGTAAAATGGATATAACTACCTATAAATAATAACAGATTTTTTTGCAAAAAATAATAAGTCTTTGTCCGATATTTGTCTGGAGGTTTAATTTAAAGGTTCGAAAATTATTAATAAAAGTTATACCAACGATATCTATCGTCTAACTCGTTTATCATAAAGTGACTTTGATAATATAATTTCTAGTTAGCTTTGGTTGGCTTAGTTGGTATTTGCATAAGAAATTACTCTTAAGGTACATTCTCTTTTGCCAGTTTTAAATTAATACTATTAAAGCAGTCTGTGGTGTCGCTTAAGCGAAATGAGATAATTTATATGAAATCATTTGGTTTTCTTAAAAAAATGTTTTTAAGTAACTACTTATCCAAGTTATTTTTATGTAGGTACTTGTTCATAATAATGTATTCCACATAATATGTAGACTAGTTCAATATAAACAGAGATTAAAGACCCTCGGAAGTGTCAACATAGTCCCCGTCACATCTTGCAAATAAATTAAAAAGGACTAAGGTCCCTTAGGGTGTCACCTCTCTAAATATTAACATTTACAAACGTACCTACACTTAAGGGTCATTTTACAGTAACGTTTAAAAGTAACAAAACTGTTTATCAGCGAAACTGTGTTTGGCCAAGAAGTAATAAAAAGTCACCCTTGACGGGACCTGCGTAAACATTTACCGATACCTACTGCTGGATACTTTAAACTTTTTATTTATTTTACAATTTGTAGTGTGTCGCTTCGATTTTATTTAATGAATGTTTTGTTTGTCCATTACAGAAAGTCGTACGTGCACACAGGCAGAGTTCCGCTGCAAGACTGGAAGATGTATTCCGTTGTCCTGGCACTGCGACAGTGAGAAAGACTGTCCTGATGGCTCAGACGAAGATCCTAGCACATGTAGTCAGTATCTTTTTATAGCATAACTTCATCATTTTTATTTTACGAGTAAACTTGTCATAATAACGTACATTTTCAAAGCATTTTTACAGTGTGTAAACTCAAGAATTTTCCACAAAATAACCTGGAATTTAATAACAAACTTATTTGCGTCGTACCAAAACATAATTTAATTAAAACATAAGACCGGAAAATGACGATGCAAAGTAGACATGTTTCTAAGTAAATTCTATGAATGCGTATTAAGTTTCTTGATAACGTTGAAAGCAACTTCAACTTTGCGTAGCCGCCTACTATATTTGCGTGTGGAAAATAAGCGAACACTGTTATTTTGGCAAATTTACTTTAGGGTCGAGTTGGCAGTCACTCGCCTATTGTTTAGACGTAGAACAATGAAAAAACAAGGTCGCAAAATGACAAAGCCAGCGAGGGTATGAAAACTGGACGATCCTGTGATCCCGACCCGAGAGTTATCCCTTGTTATTGAAACCGAAAAACTTTTCACTAACCGCAATTTTGATTTTAACAATCTGCGCTAGAGAGCAATCAAAATTTATCATTCAGAACAATTTACTAGAATAAAAGGATAATGGACCGTTACTCTATGTAAAATGAAAAAGGATTGATGTAGTAATAGAAAGGTTTTAAATTTACAAAAATATCCCGTCAGTTTTATGGAATATATCGTATTTTAGTTAGCAAATCCGTAAGTGCGCATTCCAATTGGATTAGAAATAGTTTTTTATGTCGATTATTTGGATGTATAATCTCTTACAATAGGCATACTTATTTGGCAGCAAGAGGTTAATGCATGACATCAATTTGAGAACTGAAACCGTAAAAAATAATTATCTAACGATTTATGAGGAAACTTTTGAAATACGCGTATTTTGTCCTCAGCGGGAGTCCCGACGTAGATTCAAATCTTAATTACGGACCAACTTTTCAGGATTTAAGTTTCTAATCTTTGCCCCCACTTACCTGTTTCTACGAAGAATCAAAAATTAGCATAGCGTTTCAATCAAAATTGTTCAGGTAATATTCAGGTACCTATCAAAGCATTTCTTAATCAAATATTCAAATTTTATTTTAGTCCTAACGAGAATACTCGTATCCTTTATGTAAAATGTCATTACAGAAATGTAAATATGGTCCTATTATAAGCAAGTCGGTAAACGTAATGTGAAAAATGTGAATATTCACAAAGACGCGAGGGTCCCCAAATGAATTTTTGCCGAGAGCCTGTGGTATTTAAATAAAACACGTAATACGAATTTAAACATTCCATGGGGTGCGTAGAGGATCGTGTTAATTTATTTATGGTTGGCACATGAGATAGCGGACAAGGAAGAGAATGTACGATGAAAATTGAACTTGTTCATCTCGAGCTAAAGTCAAAGTGCCATAACCTCGCGTGCTGAGTCGTGTTTCTCTCAATAAGTTTGAAATTTTCTATCGATCGGTGGTTACGTGACGACCATGGTTCGGCCAGCGTCTGACGCACCTAATCTCCCAAACTCTCCACCTTGTCAAAACTTTCAAGGCGCGTAATCCTATTTATATGAAACGGTTGGCTTTGGGTACTCCTCATTTTTAATACAATTTATGAAATAAAATGGCAGTAGGTAATAAGATTTATAAAATACTTATTTTTGTTGAATTCTGTTTGAAAATGGCAAGGATGGTATGAACATTTTACAGTTTGCAATTTTGCATATGGGAGTGATAATGGATGATAAGATGATAAGTACTTACTTTGCTACGTAAAATAATAGAATAATACAATAAATAATACAAAGGTAACTTAGATATTGTTAACACTTAAGTTTTTATTTATGTTCGTTAAATAGCGATCACATAAATGTTTAAGCTGGAAAGACAATGTATTAAATAAACGACTGACCACCCCATTATTCAAATGTGAAACGAGTAGAAAATTACGCGTTCGCTTTTTTTCGTTTGTCGATCCATGGGAGGGTCACGCCATAAATTGAGATTTTTATCACCGACACTTTTCAATATAAGTGACCCGTAAAATTAACACGCCTTTTCACAATTTACCTAGGCAGGATTCAGTAATATAATAAATCGCTACGGTTTAAACTAAAACTTTATAATAAGTATATGAAGTTTACCCGAAATGTTATTGTTTTAAAAAAAATATTTTTCATGTTGTAAACGTAATTCGAACACAGCCAAGCACAACTCTTAATTTTTTAATGTACTGCATGCAAGCATTGTCAACAAAAAGAGTTGATCCAGCGTCAAAGGGACTTTTAATTCCTTGTTTCTCTCAAACTGCAGCGGTGTATAAAAAGCTTGTGAAACTTTGCGAAGGTTTTATTTCAACGGAGGTGGGGTTATGGCAACCGCGGGCGTAACTTTGTACACTTAGAGCTACTGTAAGTCGTCCCACATAATGGAAAATCCTTTTTTATTTGGCAGGGACACGCAATGTTTTGTAGCCGACAATGTATAAGGTGGTTATATATACCAAGTTTATATAGCTAATCTGGCTTTGTTGTCCTTGTTGACAAATGTATTTATAACCAAGGTTTCAACTTGAACTGTGATGTTATTTTGTGGGATAAGCAAGCTTTATTGTGTCATGTCCTTTGTGAAGCAAGAGCAGTCATAAGCTCGTGGATTTTATACATATGGGAATATTGCTACTCAGTGTATTTACTTTGCACATTATTTACCTGTACCGTGACAAATGCTATCCAATATAGAGTTTACGACATCGATCATGTTCGGAATGTATTACCGTCTGCTATGAAGTCATCTTTCAATGTCTATTGCAAACAATATTACATAGCTACTTTATGATATGCATACACAAAATGTAGGAACGAGTATTTGAATATCTGCAGAATAGTTCAATTATGAAATTATTTATTATAAACTAGCTTCTGCCAGCGGCTTTGCCCGCTTCCCGTACCCGGATAAAAAGTATCCTATGTTGTTCCTAAGGGTCTATTCTATCTCTGTACCAAATTTCATCAAAATCGGCTCACTGATTTACGCGTGAAATCGTAACAGACAGACAAAGTTACTTTCGCATTTACAATATTAAGTAGGGAAGTAGGGATTTTGGTTGCCATAACACAAAAACAGTTTTAAATTTTCTATAAGTAAAACTATTATGTTTTTAACTATAGCAATTCACAGAATCTTCATTCAAACAAAAACTTGTTACATGTTCTCAAGCTTTCTTAATCCGCGTCTCTTGAATTTTGTTAGCCGCGTCGCAAAACAACATTACACTCTAATAAGAGGACTGTTTAGAATCATTAATTACGTTTCAGCCGAGCCCGTGCTTAGCATTACCATTTATTATATTGCTGAAGCACTCGGCTAGCATTTTAAACGTGTTTGCTTAGTCAACTTAAGTTGCTACTGATAGCCTGTTCCAAGTCATTCAGTTTGTCAAGATTAATTACATCAGTGTGAATTGTGTATACTGCGACCCCTGATTTATTTGTGCCTGATCGCAGATAGTTTTAATGACATTAAATTGTTTGCTCCTCGACTAAAGTCTCGCAAATAGTTTCCAAGTAAAGCGCTCAAGGAGTAACGTTATCAATGCTTAACGAAGTAACTCTGACGGCTTAGACACTAAAGTAGATATCATAAAATGTACCCTAATAAAAGAGTGGAGATAAAACGGGGATCAATGTTATGAGAGAATTCGATATCAATCCAAGTTTCGTACACAGCGACGGAAAGGCGTTGTCCGGAGCACAAATTTGTGTGCACGACAGGCCAGTGCATACCGATCTCGTGGAAATGTGACGATGTGGCCGACTGTGTCGACGGGTCAGACGAACACCAGTGCGGTAAGAGCATAGCATGGCTCGCAACGGATCAAAAGCATGATACCACCAACAATTGGCATGTACACGGTTCGTCATAAATGGTATCTAGCGTCTGTGGTATAAACATAAATAAGCATGCGACTATAAAATCAAATTTTACGAGACCTATAAAATTCTTCGTTTTTGATTAAATTATAGTAACGGTACGTTTTTCTATGATGCTCACGGTTATTTTATAACTTTTGCATTTTACTACTGAATTTATTACCTTACGAATTGATTACTCGACAGAGATAAAATGTAAAGATATCAAGCAACTACGGTTTGACTTTAGGGAAAATTAAACTAAAACAAAATAATTATCTTACAAGGACAGCAAAGTAATTGGTGTTCTACTTAGAAAAAAATTCGATACATATTTCACAGGAAAAAATAACGTAAAAGGCTTAAGAGGAAAGTAGGATAAGACCAAAATGGATATCAGATCCCTTATAAGGGATTTGTTTATCGTGTCGGTGTATATTAGCATCGTACTTAGCATGTGCATGAATGGGTTGACAGAGGTGAAGTCGTGCGGGCCCGAAGAGTTCACTTGCAGAGGAAGAGACGGCGAGTGCGTCCCGCTCACGTGGATGTGCGACGACAACGCCGACTGCTCGGACGGATCTGATGAGAAAGCATGCAGTAAGGGATTTCACTAAAATGCAGGAGTAATTATGTCTAGAATAAAATCTACACCCTACCTCTAATGTCGTCACTCACTTTAGAGTGCGTTTAAATCTCACGCTATTACTTTCTTATAAAGTGCTATTATAGCGAAAGCAAAGAAAATTAAGCACCACTCAACATTGATTAACGTTGCAAAGTTCCGGCATCACATTCTTTCTTTTTCACGCTTAAATAAATAAATGAGACAGCACGAGCCGTAAGGGTGCTTATCAGTGGCGCGACTCTTCAAAGTTAATTAAATTATGACGCTCACATAATTACTCCTGAATTGTTTCACATTACACTTCACATTTTATACATGGGTCAGCATTTATGTTATACAAAATTACCATCAAACATATTCACTGTCTAGTGGCATTTATATGATATCAAAATGGTGTAATCGGCTAGTAACGTGGAAATTGCATGATGCCGACCTCAATATTTAATTATCTTCTATTTTAAGTTAAGATAATGTAGTACAAAGAGCACATCGCAATTTATTACTCGATTTATCTTAGAACTCTGATGTTCCCTTTACCTACTTATTTCATTGACAATGTTATTATTTCATTAACAATTTGAAGTTGTACCGCAACGATATCAAGCTGGGCAGGAAATAAAAATCATCGAGCGACAATTTCATAGCTCATTTAAAAATCCCGAGCACAATTCTGAACTCTTATCTACTTTGAAACTTTTAACTTCTTATACACATTGGTCAGAGCATCATCAATCATGAATCAATCATAGGATCGTGTCCTGCCTAAACTGTGTGTATTCTACGAAGGCTAGGCTCATCCATCTATAAATTCTTATCTACCCACTGGGCGGGCCAGTGTGGCGTGAGCGATGACATTGCGTGCTTACTTCAATACACGTGAAGGTTTTCTTACGCTCCAAGCCTCATCACGATTATGTCATCGTTTATCTTATTACGTACTTCCTTCTTATTTTACTACTTATTTTCCCAGGAAACTCTGATACAGTACAAACAAGTCTTCGTATACTGCAAAGATGTTAGCCTGTAGAATTCTTTATTGAATTTGTTCTATCAGGTTACACATTAAACAAACAAAAAGCTATCTCTGAAGCAAAATAAATTGTAGATCTTTTTTGTACAAGTTAAACATCGGAGCACAGATTTTTTGTTTTTAGAGAAATGTCTGAAACATGAAAGATACGTTTGGAATTTTTTACGAACGAACTAGTAGATTGCATTTGTTTTTCTATTAAATTATACTTGCCACTTCATTAGATTCGCTTAAAATTGTGAACTATCTGAGAAGAATGTTAATTGCGGTACATTTTATGCGCTATTCGTTTTAAATTAGATGTGCTCTTTGTCCTTATTGCGAGTTAGTTATTCTACATTATTGTTGTGTTAGTGTGTAGCAATGAATTGGAAACATTTTGTTCATCGAAATTACTAAGCTTCAATAATAATTTCTTTTATATTTTTCAATATAGCTTGAGGCTGTACTTTATTTATCAATCTACTTTCAGACAATATTTGTTTTAAATTCCATTTATTTCAAAAGAACAAAACGAAATTCGACTTGACCGTGTAAACTTAATTAAAATTTCTGCTAGGTGCTTTTAAATTGTCTTTTTAATGGCTGAGCTTCTTTGTAACCAGGCCTTTGATGAATTAAACATTTAGAAACAGTTCTCTCAAGTTGATAATTGTTGAATTTTGACACCTATTAAGATATTAATGCCTTTGGCCTGAGAACCTTGGCTTAAAAGGTTATTAGAGAATCCATTGACGCGATTAGGTTTCTGAACTATTTTAAGAATGTTGTTAAATGGGAACAAAATGTATCCAATACAGATCTTACAGTGGATTTGTGTCCCTAGCCTGTTCCCACTCAAAGGTTTGATTTGAAGAAAAGGGTTGAACAGACCAAAATGATAAATATGCACGTATGTCACGTCGGCGTGTGCCAATATTCGATATCATTTGGAGCATTCCAATTATCTGCATGACATTCCTTAATCTAATAGGCAAGGAATGACATACCTAGCTAGAACTTTATTTAAATACTCAAACCGTATAGGTATTACTCTAAAATATACAAGGTGTTACAAAAATACATGTAAAAAATATTTGTATATTTTGTCAGTAAGTATGACCCTTTGCTTCTCCGTGCATATTAATGTAAAATTATTTAGATTTTTTTAAATTTAGTGTTAACTTCCTTTAGCTTTATGTTTTTTTTGTAACACCTGTATGTATGTACTTGTATAAACTCTCGTGACTAACTATTCACCTGGCGTATCAGATGAGACGTGTCGTTCGGACGAGTTCACATGTGGCAATGGCAAGTGCATCCAGCTGCGATGGGTGTGCGACGGTGACGATGACTGCGGGGATGACACTGATGAAGTCAAGTGTCCTGCCCCGACCTGCCAGCCTCAGACACACTTCTCCTGTGGCAACGGACACTGCATCTCAGCGTGGTGGCGCTGTGATGGCACTGAAGATTGTCCTGATGGAAGCGATGAAGTTGTAAGTATCTGTTGGTACTATTTCTATTAGGTAAATATTAACATTTACTGGTTAGTCTGATATTCTGGATTTAGATTATTTCTATACCCCAGAGGGTGAAATTCATACTGCGTTAAATCGAAGCCAGCGTAATGAAATATTAACCCTTTAACCGCCAGAGTCGGATTTATCCGACAAACGAATTCGGGCTTATTCCGCCAGAGTCGGATTTTTCCGACAAAAAACCCTGTGTTTTTTATTTCAATTTCTGAACGTATTACGATGTTTAAGCCTAAAAAACATTTTTTTTTAGAATGTTAAATTTCACGTGCCTGGCGCTGGGGGCACGCCAACTGAAAAAAGCTTGGCGGTTAAAGGGTTAACCCTTTAACCGCCAAGCTATATAGGATTATTTTATCGGTGTTCGATTTCAAGTCGCTATAAGTGAAAATTTGTAATGGGCTTTCTGGTGTTTAATCTTGTATTACTATTAGGCTATTTTAGCAGTTGTGCATTGTCTCCCATGTACGTAAATAAATGAATAAACATAAAAAAACACAGATTTTTTCATAATGTTCTATTGCAAATAATAATAAGAGTAGGTACACTCACATACATCGTATAAGTAACATGCACTTCTCGCTTAATGAATAGATTATAACTTATCCTTTTGAATTAATCGCACACTTACATGTTAGCGTGTTAGAAGCGGAGACCACCCGGCTGCTACTTTAGTGACACTCGTGAACCGCTTATCTGAAAACTAAGCGGCATAATAATATTATGATGGGATTAATCTAATCAGAGATAATACTCACTAAAACATAAACGACTCAATCACAGCTAAATGCAAATGACCTAAGCGAGATTGCCACCCATGAAGTAGCAATACGTAATTAGTGTCTAAAGAACGTTAAATTTTAATGAGGACTATCTATGAATGTTTTTCCTCATATGTTGTTTAAGCTCCTATTGCGCGTGCCTAATATTTTAAATCAAACAAATATATCTTGAAAATTCTAAACGCATCAATAAAATTTTCCAGGGCTGCACAGCGACTCCAAAGGTTCGATCACCATGCATATCATCGGAGTTTGAATGCAAGGACCGTATGACCTGTGTCCACAAGGCGTGGGTGTGTGATGGAGATCGAGACTGTCCGGACGGTGGTGACGAAGACCCCCAGCTTTGCCGTAGAAACATCACCTGCAGGCTCGACCAGTTCCAGTGCAGGGACCACAGCTGTATCCCTGGAGCGTTGTACTGCAACGGAGATAAAGATTGCCCGGATGGAAGTGACGAGCTAAATTGCAGTAAGTATCCTTAAACTGTGTTAATTGACATTATAGTAAGAAAATAAGTAAAGACAATACATAATTATGTAATAAATAATTTAAAGTTAACAAAAAATAGAGGTAACTAAGTGCAGACGTGAATGTCATTTTGAAGAAATTGTTAGGAATATAATCTGCCTGTAATAACTTAATTCATATCTAGATAATATTTAACAATGTGGCTAATACTCAACGTTGTGTCTATTCCAGCAATACTGAAAACCGTGTGCGACAAGAAGACAGAATTCGACTGCGGCGCTGGAATGTGCATTCCTCTCTCGAAGGTGTGTGACAAGCACCCAGACTGCCCGAACTTTGAAGACGAGCCGCGTGACAGGTGTGGGGAGAACGAATGTGCCAAGAACAATGGAGGATGTACACAGCGCTGTGTCGACACCCCTGTTGGATACTACTGCGATTGCGACAAGGGTTACAAGCTTGTGGATAACAGGACTTGTGAAGGTATGTAACAAAAATAACTTCATGAAAAACTTAGCCTTTCTGCAGTCAAGTACTAAAACTATGCAACTCGTTGTCCATTCGTTAGCGACTTTTCAAATTAAATCGTAGAAATCTGTCCAGTCAACCTTCTCCTCTTATCCACTAAGATTTCTGAACCTCAAGTGATGCGTCAAAAGGAAATTCCAGAAGATAGAAATTAATTTACAATCATATAAATACATACATATATTAATTATCGGATAAGCCTTATCGAATACTTAAACAATACCTGATTCCAATAAATTAATAGATAAAAAAGCAATCAGATTTTTTGCGTAGGCTTGATTGTGTATTGATAGCTCAAAGCTGCCAAAAATAACAAATGCCAATAGGTATGACTTCAAAATGATGAAGTAATATGCCTTCTTGTTGTAATATACCTATATGACTTGTTTTCAGATGTCGACGAGTGCTCAGACCCTGGCGCATGTTCCCAAATGTGCATCAACGAAAAGGGCACCTTCAAATGCGAATGCCACGCCGGTTATGCCCGGGATCCTCGAGACAGGACTAGATGTAAGGCAACTGAGGGCCATCCCTCACTCCTGTTCGCGAGACGGTTCGACATCCGCAAGATCAGCTTAGACCACCACGAAATGGTAGCTATAGTCAATGACACGAAGTCGGCGACTGCGTTAGATTATGTGTTCAGGACAGGAATGATCTTCTGGAGTGATGTCACTGATGAGAAGATTTACAAGTGAGTATTACAGCTTGAATTAAATTCTATTAGTTTGACTATATCCCAATTGATTGAGTTGATATTTTGTTTNCCTTTAACCGCCAAGCTATATAGGATTATTTTATCGGTGTTCGATTTCAAGTCGCTATAAGTGAAAATTTGTAATGGGCTTTCTGGTGTTTAATCTTGTATTACTATTAGGCTATTTTAGCAGTTGTGCATTGTCTCCCATGTACGTAAATAAATGAATAAACATAAAAAAACACAGATTTTTTCATAATGTTCTATTGCAAATAATAATAAGAGTAGGTACACTCACATACATCGTATAAGTAACATGCACTTCTCGCTTAATGAATAGATTATAACTTATCCTTTTGAATTAATCGCACACTTACATGTTAGCGTGTTAGAAGCGGAGACCACCCGGCTGCTACTTTAGTGACACTCGTGAACCGCTTATCTGAAAACTAAGCGGCATAATAATATTATGATGGGATTAATCTAATCAGAGATAATACTCACTAAAACATAAACGACTCAATCACAGCTAAATGCAAATGACCTAAGCGAGATTGCCACCCATGAAGTAGCAATACGTAATTAGTGTCTAAAGAACGTTAAATTTTAATGAGGACTATCTATGAATGTTTTTCCTCATATGTTGTTTAAGCTCCTATTGCGCGTGCCTAATATTTTAAATCAAACAAATATATCTTGAAAATTCTAAACGCATCAATAAAATTTTCCAGGGCTGCACAGCGACTCCAAAGGTTCGATCACCATGCATATCATCGGAGTTTGAATGCAAGGACCGTATGACCTGTGTCCACAAGGCGTGGGTGTGTGATGGAGATCGAGACTGTCCGGACGGTGGTGACGAAGACCCCCAGCTTTGCCGTAGAAACATCACCTGCAGGCTCGACCAGTTCCAGTGCAGGGACCACAGCTGTATCCCTGGAGCGTTGTACTGCAACGGAGATAAAGATTGCCCGGATGGAAGTGACGAGCTAAATTGCAGTAAGTATCCTTAAACTGTGTTAATTGACATTATAGTAAGAAAATAAGTAAAGACAATACATAATTATGTAATAAATAATTTAAAGTTAACAAAAAATAGAGGTAACTAAGTGCAGACGTGAATGTCATTTTGAAGAAATTGTTAGGAATATAATCTGCCTGTAATAACTTAATTCATATCTAGATAATATTTAACAATGTGGCTAATACTCAACGTTGTGTCTATTCCAGCAATACTGAAAACCGTGTGCGACAAGAAGACAGAATTCGACTGCGGCGCTGGAATGTGCATTCCTCTCTCGAAGGTGTGTGACAAGCACCCAGACTGCCCGAACTTTGAAGACGAGCCGCGTGACAGGTGTGGGGAGAACGAATGTGCCAAGAACAATGGAGGATGTACACAGCGCTGTGTCGACACCCCTGTTGGATACTACTGCGATTGCGACAAGGGTTACAAGCTTGTGGATAACAGGACTTGTGAAGGTATGTAACAAAAATAACTTCATGAAAAACTTAGCCTTTCTGCAGTCAAGTACTAAAACTATGCAACTCGTTGTCCATTCGTTAGCGACTTTTCAAATTAAATCGTAGAAATCTGTCCAGTCAACCTTCTCCTCTTATCCACTAAGATTTCTGAACCTCAAGTGATGCGTCAAAAGGAAATTCCAGAAGATAGAAATTAATTTACAATCATATAAATACATACATATATTAATTATCGGATAAGCCTTATCGAATACTTAAACAATACCTGATTCCAATAAATTAATAGATAAAAAAGCAATCAGATTTTTTGCGTAGGCTTGATTGTGTATTGATAGCTCAAAGCTGCCAAAAATAACAAATGCCAATAGGTATGACTTCAAAATGATGAAGTAATATGCCTTCTTGTTGTAATATACCTATATGACTTGTTTTCAGATGTCGACGAGTGCTCAGACCCTGGCGCATGTTCCCAAATGTGCATCAACGAAAAGGGCACCTTCAAATGCGAATGCCACGCCGGTTATGCCCGGGATCCTCGAGACAGGACTAGATGTAAGGCAACTGAGGGCCATCCCTCACTCCTGTTCGCGAGACGGTTCGACATCCGCAAGATCAGCTTAGACCACCACGAAATGGTAGCTATAGTCAATGACACGAAGTCGGCGACTGCGTTAGATTATGTGTTCAGGACAGGAATGATCTTCTGGAGTGATGTCACTGATGAGAAGATTTACAAGTGAGTATTACAGCTTGAATTAAATTCTATTAGTTTGACTATATCCCAATTGATTGAGTTGATATTTTGTTTGCTATGATGTGGGCAATAGATAAAAGGTATATATTAGAAAAATGGACACATATAATTATGGATCCTCATAGATTTATGTAGAAAACATTTATGATAGATGCTGTCATAAAGTCTTATACGTAATTATGAGCACGTGTTACAAATGATATAATGAGTAACGTAACTGCATGATTCATGTAGCCAACCAAAAGTTGTTTTTATCCTCAATCAGACAATAAGGATGAGTCAACCGATTACTTTTACGAAATGTTTAAACAAACATTAAACAATGTAAACATCCATTGATACCTACACACTAAAAAAGCGTCATCTCTGTATCGACTGCTAAGTAATTTACATCATGTTTACTGACCACTACACGATAATTATGCAAAGTTCACACAATTTATCAGGTGTTTGTTTCAAACGTGTTAGCGCACGTGTCGTGTAGATATAGTACAGACAACAGCACATCAAGTTACCACAAACTGTCAAATTTCTGCAATAGATTTTCAACCTTATCACAAGGGGGGGTAGGTTAATGTTTTAATGGTAAAATTTGACAGATTCGTATACGTTGACCTGCTGTCGTCTGTACA
>NWSH02000517.1:10875788-10896115 GCA_002382865.2 Heliothis virescens
TGTTTTCAGATGTCGACGAGTGCTCAGACCCTGGCGCATGTTCCCAAATGTGCATCAACGAAAAGGGCACCTTCAAATGCGAATGCCACGCCGGTTATGCCCGGGATCCTCGAGACAGGACTAGATGTAAGGCAACTGAGGGCCATCCCTCACTCCTGTTCGCGAGACGGTTCGACATCCGCAAGATCAGCTTAGACCACCACGAAATGGTAGCTATAGTCAATGACACGAAGTCGGCGACTGCGTTAGATTATGTGTTCAGGACAGGAATGATCTTCTGGAGTGATGTCACTGATGAGAAGATTTACAAGTGAGTATTACAGCTTGAATTAAATTCTATTAGTTTGACTATATCCCAATTGATTGAGTTGATATTTTGTTTGCTATGATGTGGGCAATAGATAAAAGGTATATATTAGAAAAATGGACACATATAATTATGGATCCTCATAGATTTATGTAGAAAACATTTATGATAGATGCTGTCATAAAGTCTTATACGTAATTATGAGCACGTGTTACAAATGATATAATGAGTAACGTAACTGCATGATTCATGTAGCCAACCAAAAGTTGTTTTTATCCTCAATCAGACAATAAGGATGAGTCAACCGATTACTTTTACGAAATGTTTAAACAAACATTAAACAATGTAAACATCCATTGATACCTACACACTAAAAAAGCGTCATCTCTGTATCGACTGCTAAGTAATTTACATCATGTTTACTGACCACTACACGATAATTATGCAAAGTTCACACAATTTATCAGGTGTTTGTTTCAAACGTGTTAGCGCACGTGTCGTGTAGATATAGTACAGACAACAGCACATCAAGTTACCACAAACTGTCAAATTTCTGCAATAGATTTTCAACCTTATCACAAGGGGGGGTAGGTTAATGTTTTAATGGTAAAATTTGACAGATTCGTATACGTTGACCTGCTGTCGTCTGTACAAACATCATCTTGAGCACCTGCGCAAACTTTGCAACTGTAGAAAACACAAAGACGCTGGTAATCAATTACGGATTTTACGCGACCTCTATTATCAACCAAGAACTCGTGGTCGTTCAATCCACGGGTTCATTATCATTCTTACTACTCGTTGAAAAAACTAGGTTCGCTTTTTATCAGACTCCTAAAATGAGGAGGAGTATGTAATTTCGCCTTTATTCTGTCACAGAGCGCCAATCGACGAAGGTACACAAAGAACAGTCGTAATCGGAGACCAGCTCATCACATCAGACGGCTTGGCAGTTGACTGGATATACAACCATCTCTATTGGACTGATACTGGGAAGAATCACATCGAGTTATCGGACCTGCAAGGAAACATGAGGAAAATCCTCATCAGGGATCAGCTTGAGGAACCTAGAGCTATTGCGCTAAATCCTCTCGATGGGTACGTAGTCAAAAACATTAGTAACACAATACAGAACACCTATGGCTAAGGGTGCGGTCATAAAGTATAGTCTATGGGTGAGGTTAACCATAGTTGAGTTTTCTAACGGCAATCCTTAGAATATATCGAGATCCTCTAGGGATAGGATTAATCAGTGTACAACACTTTTACATTAAAAAATTAACCAAAGAACACCACCACATTAAATATTTCAATTTGAAGGATGACCAAATGAAATTCCATGTGATAACATGTGTACCTACGTAAGGCTGTCTAAGAACACGTATGACAACAAAGCCTACGTAACCTAGCGATTAGCTAACCAAGCGAGTTGGTGACCTAAACAATACAAAGTATTTTATAGGCTTAAGTATCTATGAATAAAATACTACGTCAGTATCTGCTAAGACTTACGTATGAACAGGGCATTGACAAGACAATAAGGCTTCATTACTTTTCACACGTGTATAATAGGAATATATTAAGTAGCTTTAGGTACTGCCCGTTGTTAACATAATAGAACTACACACAACGGTAATTGGCTATAAATTTTGACGTCACCTCTTAATATTTCTGACGGATTATACTTGACTAAATAAAAAACCTATTGGCATTTACTATGTTTGTAACATTTTGACAAAAAAATATAAAAACTTTAACTAACATAGCCAGGAGAAAGCTTGATCGAGATGTAGGTATTTGTATACTAAACAGATAAAAGAATCTTATCAATTGTTCCTTCAATATCTAAATGACATTCCTAATTAGAACAAAACACATTGCGGAAAACTAATTAGTATATTATGTTGATTATTAACACCTGCTGTTCAATCTACCAAGTAGGCATAGCTAGCGATAGTAAGCTTCTTTTAATAGGTATCTACTTAAAATTGTAATCTGCCAATTATCACTAATTTGGAAAACATGACTATGTCAATACATTAGGAGTTGATTTTCCTTCTTTTTATGCTAAAAAATATGAATATGCAAGTAAATGGAGAAAATAAATCGCCGCACCGTCTTCGACTAATATTGCATTGTTTCATGTTTATCGTGGGAAACCAGAGTTGTGCGTATTTCATAAGTACAGTGTAACAATAGGGTTCTTTTGAAAAAAAAAACTAGAACCAATTAATTGCCTCCTTTTATTCTGAAAACATCTAGAGAAAACCTGGACTTCCATGTCTGAAATCGCCAACCCGCATTAAGCAAACGTAGTTATTAACAGGCATTCTTCTCTCTCGTGAGAAGAGGCCTGTGCCCTGCAGTGGGGCAATAAAAAAGCTGATGATGATTCCGATTGGAGGAGCAAAGGGATATTAAACCATCCCACCGTATTACGTGTGTGATCAGATTATCGTGGAATGTTTTTAAAAAGACCAGTTATGTTAGCTACATTTTAACATTTGTGTGTAAATTGATTGCAAACAACACGGTTGTACACCATATAATAATATGCACGTGTTATCAATTCCATTAAATCTTATTGACTGAAGCAGATTTGGTCAATTGACAAAAGAATGCAGAGCTATTTCGGAGGTCGTTTGTAAATTGCAATAGGAGTCATTATTTATTGACGCAATTGAAATAAGTGGAGTTATTGATTTTATTGTTGACCTCACAAAATAACACATAAGTAGAAGCATATCAATCATAGTAAATATCTCGCCATTTGCAATCATAATTAGACCCCTCTAGATTATAAAGTAATTTTCCATTGTTTTGTATGAATTAGCATATACAGTACAAAATCAATACAAATGGTATTAAACTGAACTAAAACGTAATTTAAATACCAAACATGTGGTTTTGAATGGAATCGGCTATGATCTGACGTTACCAAAGTTATTTGGTATCTGTATACTCGTACAATTTATGTGCATACGTGTTGTTTGTAAATACCTATGTAGATTTAAATTCTGCATATGACATATTTGCATAACAAAACAGTAAAATTACATACCTACATAGGTACTAACATTTAACTAGGTGTAATATGCCAAAATATTAAACGTAGGTGCACCTAGATACACCATTGTCTATCTTGAGCTAAAAGGGCGTGAAACTAAAGTAAGTAATAATGTTTTGTTTAGATGGATGTACTGGACCGATTGGGGCCAGGTTCCGAAGATCGAGCGAGCTGGCATGGACGGCTCCCACAGGCAGACCATCGTGTCTTATGACGTCAAATGGCCCAACGGCCTAACACTGGACCTCGTCCGCAAACGTGTTTATTGGGTGAGTGGAATTATATTCAGATCAATATAAAAGTTTTGTATAGCAAAAAAGGTCTGATACCTGTGTCCTTCCATATTATTTTGGTTATGGAATTTTCCTACGAGAATCTTCTTTAAGGACAGAGAGTTAGATGTGTGACCTGTTTTTATCTGTTTACGGTTCACTTTGATCCGTCCTACCAAAGGCTTTAGCGATGTTTGGAGATTGAAATCAAGGTTTGGGTTTTCCCATTCCAAAACATTCACGTAATTTTTAATCTGTTGGATTATACAGAGCCAGCCGATAATCAATAGTTGTATTGTTGTGCTATAAGAAATATCAGGTATTATGTAGGTATTATTATCTAAAAGAGACAGTGATTATTATGATAAACCTACAATAATTCCAGTTCTAATTTTGACAAGATGATTCATTATGTTGATTATATTTTGCATGATTAACAGATAGGTAAATACATAATTTGTTTTATCACAATTTAGAATATTGGTGTTTTGAACAGGTGGACGCTAAAATGAATATGATATCTTCGTGCAACTACGATGGGACAGGGCGTAGGGTGATCCTGTACTCCACAGACGTGTTACGTCACCCATTCTCCATCACCACATTCGAAGACTGGGTCTACTGGACTGACTGGGACAAAGCCGCCGTCTACCGCGCAAACAAGTTCAACGGAAAAGATATTGAAGCTATTACTCCTACACATAACGTAAGTAAATGTGCATTGTGGCCACTTAAGAAAGATTATGTACCTAATTACATAAAAATGTAGGTTTTGAAATTAATAATTCTCGCTTCCATTTCAATTAGCGTCTGCCTTGTTAGTCTAGTGGCCACAAGCGTGACTGCCGAGTATGATGTAATTCATCATTTCATGAATATCAGACTAAAGCCTTTTTATGCCTAGTTCATTGTTGATGCTCACACCCTATAACATGGGACTAAAGCGTA
Organism: Heliothis virescens; assembly: GCA_002382865.2. Lineage (NCBI taxonomy): Eukaryota > Metazoa > Arthropoda > Insecta > Lepidoptera > Noctuidae > Heliothis > Heliothis virescens. Next base: position 10,880,383 of record NWSH02000517.1, read on the forward strand.
ACTGGTAAAATGTCGCAATGATTTAATGTGATCCATGACTACTTATAGTGAAACGACAATTCTGTTACCGACGATGATAACGGCTTTCCTATCTTACGCAAAATAAAAACATTCATACTCATAGTTAACGAGTTGAAAACAATCATTATGCTTTTTTCGGTCATTTCCAATAACAAGTTAACGAGTAGTCTCCTTGACATCGAATTTTAATTAACGCCTTTACGCGACCATGAGGAATGTAAAAGATAGAGCGAAGCGAAGGAGTGAAACAAGGAAGTGTGAATGACAGTTTGATCGGAGTTAAGTATATCATTGACAGAAATCGTGAAAATAGGAACGTTTTATATGCATTAAGATCAATGATAAACACGAGCACTTTAGATAATGTTTACAGTCAACTATTTTCTTATCTCGATAAGTATCGACCACATTAAAGTGATTGGGGTTTGTTGTTCAAGATGACGTTTTTTGAGCTCAAATCAGGAAATTAACAGAAGCATTTTATTGACAGCTTCAAAACCCAATGGTGATCCACGTGTACCACCCATACCGCCAGCCCGATGGTGTAAACCACTGCGCAGCTGTCAACGGTCACTGCTCTCATCTCTGTCTCCCAGCACCGCGCATCGGGGCGAACTCCCCGCGCGTCTCCTGCGCTTGCCCTAACGGGTTGAGACTACTGCCTGACAACCAGATGTGCGTCGAAGACAGTAAGTGGACTTCCCTTTATTATTCTAACGATTTTTATTTTTGTAGGTGCAGCTATTTTGTTTTTATTGAGTTCACTTTTGGCGTCATGATTATGTCAGCATTGACACATTGTTTTGTACAGAAGAAAGCATTCAACAATACTCCTGACATAATCTTGTCCAATGATGAGCATATTATGTTTGTCGAAAATTAGTTCTACGTTACAATGTGATTGTATATTAAACGTTAATAAGAACAATGGTTACAATGGAACATGTAAATAAGGAATGCGTCAAGTCAGCGGAAAATTTACCAACCAAGTCATCCAACTTTTGACTTTGTTTGTAAACGTCTACTACTGTCTAAGGTCAAAATTAAAACGCTTACTTAATTTTTAACCCACTCTCCAAAAAGGAGAAGGTTCTCAATTCAGCCGCGTATAAATTTTTGATGTTGACTATTTTCATATAAAAATGTTACGAGAGAAAGGCTTAAGCAATGTCAAAATGCGTAAACGGTGAAATTTTAAATGTCATGTGTTAAATGCACCGTACACGCTTTTATTGCCAGCCGTTTCTGTATATTTAGAAATCACGATTTATGATACATGTACTTTAGTGAAGTAAACTTTGTCATAGGGATTCGTAGAAAAGGCGTTTCAGATCAGTAAACGAAAACATAAAGAATCATACGCATTAGTAATTCGACTTCTATTTATATCAGTACACTTGTTTGTATCAACAACAATGTTGTTTGCATAAGGTTAAAAATAGCACCTACGTCTGACACGAGGCTCCCACTATTAAGTAACAGTGATAACCAAAGTGAACGACATATCAGGGTCTTTGAAGAATTACGGTGGAAAAAAATGCAGTTCCTAGGCAATTTGGCGTTGGACCAAATATTTGGATTCAAAAGCAGAGTCTTAGTCTGGCATTTGTCAGTCCGTTCTGCTATAAACTGCGATTTACTTTATCTCATCTGTTTAGGTTTTCCCAACTGAGTAAACGAGAAAGATTTGAGACTAAAAGAATTCGGTATTTCATGCCTCTGACTATCTGACCTCCAATACACTATTTTTACTGCGTATCGCGATACTTGGGTTTATTTTACTGTTCAAAATTATGGCTATATATTTACTGGGGTTACAGGGGACATCGTCACAATTGGTCTTTTAACTGTAATTCTTTACTCGAACTCGGAAGATTTTATAGATGGATAGGCCAAGTTTCATACGAGTCAGTTACATGATGTGTTTGTACTCATTGAAACAATACAGTAATACAATCACAATGGGGGAATATATACGATGCTGGTTCAATCGAACCTAAGTAGGTGCATGTACTTTTCGCATGGGTATTTCACATCGAAAAGTCATACGTGAATATTGTTTTTCTATTAGAAGTTTGAAGATTATCTGCACAAAAGAATTTCACTATCTTAATTACTATATAATTAGAGGATTAATTTGAATGCGGACGTGGCGTGATTTCGGATATTATGAAACGTGTCCGTATCATTGACATTGATAAGCAGCTAGAATTTTCATTCAATCGTAATTAATTTGTTGACGTTTTTTTTTAAACATTCGTAGTATTGACGTAGGTAATTATTACCTGTTTTAAGCGGTTTAAACCAGTTTTAATCTCTTCAAACCTTTTTTTTGGTCATTAGATTTTCTTACACCATAAATGTTACGAGAAAAAAAACACGATCATAATAAACAAAACATAGAAACGTACAAAAGAAAAATAACAAAATATTCAAGAATATGCATAAAATAATCAACATTAACTAAAACGCTTCCATATGCATTTAAAATTGAATTGAATGGCTCCTATCGAAAGAGTAGTGTTGGGTGGTAAACCCAACACTACTCTTCTCAACTTGCAATTCAGAGTGACTACGCACTATTCCGGTAAATACTGGACAAAAATTAAATGCAGGTCTTAAAAAGAACCTAGAAATAATTTTCTACAAGGACCCATTATTAAAAACTCGATTAAAAGCACAAACGTGCATGATACCTACAACAGTTGTTTTTATACAAATCAGTTCTAACAGAGTTTGTTAGCCTAAAATGCTAATAAGCAACGCGGAATTGTGGCTAAATAACGATGACCTAATCTACTGAACTGAGTTGTCTGACTTCACTATAAAGCCATACTGTTGATGAACCATGTCACCATACTGGTTAATTGTGACCATTTAGGTCATACTGAATAGGACACCTCTGAACCTTGGACAAAACGGTAGTGTCTCAATTTTATTTAGGAATATCAATCTCAGTCGTTGATGGAAGTAGTCGGATTTGATAATCGAGCTCATTTTGGTAAGATTGTAAGAACTATTTGATTTGGGGAGGTCAGATGTCTGTGCTTGCTAAATTCAGCTGATCAGTTGCAAGTTGGGAAAACCTTAAATTAATGAATTATAAAATTCATCGCGAATTAATTGCTTCAAAATTGGCATGAGTAGATAAGGCCCAGTAAAAAATTTACATTTGGTTAATTAATATTGCTTGAAATAGTATTTTTTCCCTAAATTGTTATAGATAACTTTACTTAACTAGGTACGTAAGTTTTGAAATCGGTGTTCAAGGAAAACCCATTGTCGTATAAACATCACTGTGGTTTTTTTAATTCAAACTTATGAGGAAACGTTTTTAATTGAAATTGTACAATTAAGAAAAAATAATTTAATTCATGATATAGATTGAAGCATTAACCACTGTGTTACAAGAATATAGAGAAAAGGTCGAGCGAGACAATAAAGTAATTCATTTAGTTGTTAGCTTAAAATTTTCCCGTTACTGTGTCCAATTGTCTACTGCACTTGTACGACCCATCGATTGGTGGAAGATAACCACTCAGATAAAATCAGATACAGTATCTACATAGTACAGTTTTTTTTTACTCACAACCGTTAGATAAGGAGTAGGTACCTAAGTATATCAATATGATTGCATTTTTCTCGTGGCAAGTTACCTATATCCAAACAAAATAAAGTCGACAATGTTAATTACTTGATTATTTATATGAAACTTCCACGTTGTGTTATGAGAACATACAGCAACAAGTTCAGATCATCTATTTAAGATGTATGCCCCTTCATTGAATGCAGTCATCTTTTGATTAAAGTACAATTGAATGGGTCAATAAAAAAGACATTTAGTACGATTGGTAACGTTTAGTAATGATTGATTGAACTGGGACGATCAATAAAGCAACACCGAGTTCTTGGTTACGCAGTGTCAGAACGAGGAAGCCTTACAACTATCAATTTGGAAATTAAAAGGTAGGATGCCGTATATGTAGACCTTATTATTTTTTTAAGTAGGTGGGTAACTCATTGTAAGGTAGACGTCGAAAGATCAAGGTAAAGCAAGTTTAAAAATAATTCTAGGTTTAAACGATTTATATTTATTACTCCTCGTATTAAATTGGTTTATCTATCATATCAAAAAATTGTAGTCACACCATCGCGTCATTGCATCAGGGTGGCGTGATATTCAAGGAAAACAAATGATACCAGCAAAATCGGTCCTTGTGACGATCATTTTCGTAATAATAATGTAGAGACAAGGCCACCAGAACGTTGAAGTGAATTTTAAAAATACGGCCGGCCGAAGCTCCAACGACGCCGCGGACACGTAATGGGCCACGTCACGCGGTGACGACATATCGTACGATATTTTTTATCACTGTTAAAAATTAGGATGACTGATCAGTTACGGAGAAATACTAGGTATATTTTGACCGGAATATACCACGCCTACGTGTTATCACATAGGTACGAGTAAAACATCGTTTCAATTTATTATTACTCATAATTGTTTATAAGCATATCGTTATCATGAGAAATGCCTTACGTGTTGATATCGCATGTTGCGCTGATTTGTAATTCGTATTTACCTACATAAATCACGTAACAGAAATATTGATTAAGTGGATAATTTTGGAGCGATTACAGGATTTAAGCTTAAAAATACTTTTGTATTATTTTGTCGGCGCTTTATTTCTTGCATAGTCTACGACAAAACGCGGAGTCATAACATTAATCATTGAGCTAATTTTAAATTATAAGTTTGATAAGAATAGGTATGTTTTGAATAAGGAAAACATTGTCGTAATCTTTTTAAAATTTTCATTAAATCTATAAAAATGAGTCACAATGTTTATGTTCACCTGTGAGGATTGTGACCTCACTCACAAGTGCTCATGCACCGAACGGACCTACTTGACGTACTACTAGCTCATGTGGAAACATAGAACGCCCAATAGTCTAACAGTTGGCGAATAAGGCGACGTGACGTCACGGCATCACGCCACCTTTTGTTCAGTGGCTCTACCTGCGATCCGGCACGCCGCATGCGCATGCAAGCAACGCTGTTACCGCACACTGGGTTGCTTTAAAAAAAAACTGTATTATTTATTTATCCCATATTTACAGGTGTTATATTAAATGATGTTGTGAATGCCAATTACATACAAACTCTAATCATAGGTACTTTTGAAATGAATTGTGTTGTAAAATGTTTTATACCTAGATTCTATTACATAAGTTAATAGATGTACTGTAAAACTAGTCCTACGTTCTCTGGTTAAGCAATATAATAATTTTATATTGTTATAGTTAATTAGAAAGATTAAAAATAGTTAAATATCATCATTACTTTCGTAGTTAAAATTGACTAGTGCATGGTTTGCAAGTGCGAGCCAGATCGCACTCAGTTAAATTGACAGAAAGCACTGGTGGTGGGACGTCAATGGCGGTTACACGCGACCGGTTTTCGGTCTGTCTCATTCCGATTCGGAACCCCGTACGTGTCGCGTGTGCCGTGCTATTTGCGTGAAATAGTTCGCTGTGTGTTCAATAATCAAAAATTACCCACGTACTGAAAATGAAAACAAGAATCTATTAATAAGGAAGCATTTTTAAGTTGTTTATTTAATAAAATCTACAGATGCAATAAAACCAGATGAGGAGGTGCATTATAAACCGACTATTGGTTCAAATGAAACTGTAGTTATCGAAGAAAAACCTGTAACCAGTGAGTATTTTGGAGACATACATTCAATTTATGGTTAAACCAGTTTACCCCTTGATCTGTCTCACATGAGTTTGTTCATTAATCAGTATCGTGACGTTTGGAATGTTGCGTTTAATCCGGCGAAATGAAAGTGAACGTGGTGGGTGTATATCTAACCTTGCTTTCAGCAATGGTTAAGGAAAATGTCTATAGTTTCAGTAATTTGATGATCAAACGCCACGATTTTGATTAAAGATTGCTTCATGGATGGGTTGAATCATTTAATCACATCGTTTGATAAGATAAAATATCGCCCATATATACACAAGGTAATGGGTATCGAACATCACTAATACACATCAGACCATCAACTAACAACAGTTCATTGTGAATGATGACTCAATATCTGTGTGTCTTCAACTTGGGATTCCTTGACTGATTTGCAGGGCATGTCAATCTGCTAGTTGTCAAACAGATGTATTGCTATTTTGAATGCGAATGATTATCGGGAACGTTTGACACATATGGTGAATTACAAAAGAGAAGGGCTAAGCCTTCTCTTAAAGTTGGGACGAGGCCTCTTGAAGAACGAGGATACCACTGAAGCACCCGAGGAGACTGAAGAAACTACTACCGCACCAGTGGACCCTGAAGCTGAGCCAATGAAGGCCTATTGGGAAGCTGACAAACGAGATCTGGGAAATAGGAATCAGCCGTTTATAGATCTGTTCTTGAAAGGAGAGGCTCTGGAGAGAATACCAGACGCCACCGAGGAGCCCGTCAAAGAATCTCATTATAATTTTGAAAAAATCAGTCTGGTTCATTTACCAGACGCCCTGAAAAACTTAAATATTGAGGGTAACGTATTATAATTTTATTTCATTTTCTTGTAAAGTCGGAAAAATCATTTTTTACGGGAAGACACACAGATTCATTTTGAGCTGGGTGCATGTCGCATAACCGTTTGTGATTATTTACTAATACTTAACCAAATATACCGCAACTAACACACTATGCCAGATTGTTGAAAACGTTTCTAAATACCTTCTATCTAATTTTAATTTAGTGGCAAATATGTAACATTGAATACATAAACTAAAGTTGAATTATTTTGTCATTTACGAACATTCTAGAGTAATTAAACAATACCAAGTTACTGAGCATAAAGATGAATTTGATACAAACTTTGTATTCTAATTTGCTTCAGGTACATACATAGTTTCCGCGTTCTGTTATGTTAATACCAAAAACTATTTACCTATGTACATTTAGTTTAACTTGATATGATCAGACCTTGCGATGTACTATTATTTACAAGAGTACTTATAATACATAAAAGAAAACTTATACGTTATGTGAAAGTAGGTTAGGATATTTTAGTTAAATAGTATTAGTTGGCACGTTTCATTGACACTAGCCGTAAATAGATCTAGTCTAGTGCGATCGGGTTAAGCGCCCACACAAATATAAAGTTAAATTGACAATTAGATGTAAGAAAATTGTTCAGAGACGTACGCACTGTGAATTCAACATGTCTATGTGGAAATACGTCAATACGCAATTGTCGTCATTCTTCTACAAATGTTTCTTATTAATTTGTTGACAATGATCTTGTCAACGAGGGCGGATGTTCAATATTGTGAACTTATGACTCCACTAGATGTTTGTTTTTATCAATGGTTTTTATTTGCCTAAACGGTATTTTATCATTACCTTTAGTTGATTTAACAAAATTGTGTTCGTTCATCTCCTCACTTGTTTTACGTTTTTCATTTGTTTCTATGTTGCTTTCAATTTAACATTTCACAGATCACCTGTCTTTTCTGCTTTTTGGTGAAAGTTTCATTATTTCCACAAAACCAACAACACCTTTTTTATTAACGATTACCGTAATTATATTACAAACCTCTGCAACGTTCTCTCCTATTTAAAATGCTAGTAAATAAAAACAATTGTACCTGTACCTATAGGTGGTTCATTTACAATTTAATTTGTGCAATCAATTATCGATACCTACATAGCTGACTTTCGCTTCATATGTCTTGCATACCAATGAACACGTTGCAAGGGTTTAAGAACTGCAAAACGTGTCACTTAGCAATAAATTAACTATTGTTTTCTTTTATTATTCTAGGTGTCCCTGAAACACCCAAGACTGGTACAGGAATCTCAAGCAGCGGCCGCGATGCCGGCATGGTCGCCGGTGTCGTTGTGGCAGTAATCTCTGGAATCATCATATTGGCAGCACTGGTAAGCAACCAATACAGTACTACTTTAGTCTAGTAAGCAACCCAAAATTTAGAACTTTCTCGACCACCCGTCAACAATACCTACTCACGACAAAATAAAAGCGCAGGTAAAAATTGGAACACCAAAACTACCGTTGGAATGTGCTAAGAGAATATGCACGAATAACGGATAGTCCCGTTTTATTTCACACTAATTCCTGAACTAGCTTCTGAATACTATAATATGATATGTATCTTCCTATACTTAATATGATATGTATCTTGTTGCCACCCAAGTAGTGTTCCTACTTGGAAGTATTGAAGAATCTGCAAGTTATGAACATGGTTCTAAGAAACGCGTGCGTATGTTTCTTTATCTTGTACATTCCAATGCGTGTTCAAGTTTTTTAGTATCTTTCTAAGCCCTTTTGCTTTTGTTTGTTGTTTTGCAAGAATGCTTCTCAATTCGAGGAACGCATAAAACAACTCATCCGTGCATGTTTCTAATCAAGGATCTAAAGCAATAATTCAGAACAATCCTTGCAATCACGGAAAATATTTATCATTATTTATTCCTTGGAAATAATCATACGTAAACGCTAATATCGTCATCGCGGAAAATATTGAAATTCGAGTAGACGGCGCCTAAATTAACGCACGCAAAATAATAACGATTAATCTGCTTATCTTAGAAAATGTCCACGGAGCGACAATAGCGTTAATTGATTATGATTAATAAAGGTACCTACGCACTAGTCTAGTCTGCGGTTAAACACTAATGCAAATTCCAACCTGCAACAGTCATAACATGACGATGGGGAAATTTGTTCACAGTGACACTAATGAATAAATTGCCTTCATTAATGGCGGTATCGCGTTAAATTGCATCTTTGTAACTGCTCTAATAGACACCAATTGGTTTTATTTCTTTGATGATGTAACTTTTTCGGCCTTCGTGAGGATTTGTCTTTGCCGTTGCCCAGATGTGTCTTGTCTAGTAAAAATCACTTGTAAAATTAATGATAACTACTCTTTTCAGATCGCAGTGGTTATGTACAGACATTACGTGCACCGTAATGTTACATCTATGAACTTCGACAACCCGGTGTACCGCAAGACGACGGAGGACCAATTCGCGCTCGAGAAGAATGGCTACGCACCGGGCAGCAAGCTGTACCCCAGTACCGTGGGAGAAGAGGTGAGAGCGCTTACCGCTATGGAGTGTACGCTTAACATACAGAACAGTCTAAGATAAGTCGCACAACGACGCACTGCCCTCCGCCAAGCCAATTAACGAGTTAGTGCCTCACGCCACTAACTCACTTCTTCCTTTCATATATTTTTACTGTAAACTAAGGTTATTATTTAAAAAAATTAAAACATCACTCCAACTTCTTGTGTACAATGAATTATACCCCGTATAACTTGGCCAAAATGATAAATTGTTGTAAATATCAATGAAAACTAGCATTATTTTACTATAGTAAATAATTATTATAAGGTCTGCCTAAGACATTTTAAACTTGATGTATTTAGAGTTATTATATTTACTAGAGATTGTTTTAAGGATTTATAGGAGGTATTTTCGTTTAGATTTAATGATTGTGGCAATTTATAATGTGCCAACATTTTTACCGCATCAGTATTAAATCATAGTTGCCAAATTATTGGCTCTAAGTGGTAGGTGTAAAATGCTGTAAATAGTCCCTTTTAAATAGCAAATATGATTTTTGTAATCTGCCTAAAGCTTAACATAGACTTTACTAATAATATTTTACTGCCGTAATATTTATTTTTCATGCGTTAACATGCGAGGGCATTAATAATGGTAAGTTTTGAGTAGAATGAACGTAGGCAAACTTTGATTAATTTTACGTCACAGTGCGATTTAGTTGCATTTCGTTCTTAGATGTTCCGCTCAAGAAATGACGTTTTCGATGTCATGCTCGAGTTCAGATAGTTAAGAAAATTTTCTAGATGACTAATGTGTATTTTCTCTTTGCAGGCCCAAGAACCTCTCAACACACCAGGTACAAATGACTTTGTATAGTGTACAAGCTGGAAGTAAATACAGTATAATGTCATTGAATGTGAAAAGAAAGAGAAGGACATGTGATACTTAAAATAGTGTTATCCAGTGAATGGGACTTAAGCTAACATTTTTGTAGTAAACTCTAAAAATAGTTAGCGTTAGTGCAGTGAAGTGAAAGCTTATTGGAACAAAGTTCTGTTTGCTGTCATGCCTCGCGCCGGGATGGATCTCAAAATTACGATTATTTCATCAGCTATCATATCACAAGTTTTTGGTTTTTATTTACACAGATATAGAGAAAGGGAGATGTTTGTGAAAGTGAAAAGTGACATCTGTTAAAATTGACGATGGATCAAAGTTTTCAAAGATAATGACGATGTTCAGGCGGTGATGACACGTCAAGTGGTCAGCTAGCGCCATCTCCCTGTCTCCACGTCTGTATTCAGTACGTAAGAGATCTTGGTAATGCTTTTGTATCTGTATCACATTATTCGACGTTAGAAGGGACATGTTTGCTCTAATTTTCTCTTTACACTGTGAATAGTATAAACATTCTTAATATTGCTTTATCAAATGCCTGGTGCATTGTAATTATTTATATAGAGTTTACAATTTTTTATTCCACTTTAGTTGATAATGTTAAATATTATACACCTATACAACAATCTTAAACTCTAGAGTTCCGCATTCAGAGAGAATGAAAAGCTCATGTTTCATAATGAAATGTACTTAGTTAGTAGTTTGTCATGTTTTCCTAAATATTTTTTAAAATTGAACTGATTCTGCATATTTGAATATGAAATCTCCAGGTACCTATTTACCTAGATTGATTAAAAATAAATAATGGATTTATTTATTGCAACAACCCACTAGTAAATATAGGCTAATGATAACAGTATAATGTGCCAATTTTAGTAAAATTTACAATTGTGTCGCCAAATTTTATTGTACTATAAACTTGATAGTAGTTGAATTCTCATACGTTTGTTGCGTCTGTAATTTATTTGTACTATATAAAATTGTTATTATTAGAATAAAGCAGTTTTAATATGAATTTATATTTTATGTACCAGTTGAGTTTTTCCATCGAACAATTTTATGTATTTATAATATTTAATAGCAATGAACGCATAGTATTTGGAATGTGACTTTGTCAAGCAAAATCCTGCCAAATCCTTAAAATATAAATATTACTCTATTTTTAATGTAATTCAATTACATTATTACATACTTGATGCACATTTCATACAATATGCCTAGCTCAATAAGTGTGGTCACCAAAATAAATTATTGTGTAAATATTGTCAGTAAAATATATGTAAAAGGTGTTAATAGTACGTCTTTTATTTCTTAACTTCAAATAAATGATAGCAAATCATATTTCAAACCGTGAACCCCTAATAACAAATATAAAGACCATTGATTGCTTATAAAAAGATCAAACAAAAACAAAACATGCAAAGGAAAAATAAACGATTCCATATAGATAATCACTTGGTTTATTGTACTATAACAATTAAGCTAATATACGGCGTACAGGCGGAAAATATATACCTACTATAAATATTCAACACGCTTTACTGTTTGTGGGGTAAGAAATCACGAGCTGGAAGCGTGATCTTTAGGCTTGGCCACACCGAATATAGGATTGCATGCGCACACTGCCTATGCAGATTGCACATTGACATTTACATATAGCTGGCATTGACGGGTGCATATGATAAAAATCATATGTGCCGCTTGACATACAAAACCAATTTTGAAAAAATAAAACTGAAAAATTCTTTCATGAATAGGCACCTTGTGATTGAAGAAAACGATTTAAAAATATGATCACAATTACTGTTAGCACTTCCTCATATTAATGCGAATTAATATATCTAAAGTACTTATGACTTAAAAAAATGGCATAACCCTGTTATCTGCAGTAATCGGTGTAAGCCGGCCTTCAGACATAACATTGTATTTGCAACGATATACATATAACATCATTCGTCTTCCAGCGTAGTTTTTGTCTTATAAATAAATATATTAACAAATAACATAAGTTAATAACGCTAGTAACAGCCAAACTGTTATGAACAGTTCTATTTGTGTATTAAATATTAAAATACCTAAACTTAATTATTATTGAAGTTTATTAGGTCTAAATAATGAAATTACTATAACATGTTCGGGGTTCCCTAGCCTATTAAGTACCTACACACATACAAATTGTTGGATTCATAAGACCGTTTTAACAAACCATATTAAAAAAATACACCATTTCTATAATGAGTAACTTAGGAATTCTTATGAAACGCAAAATTTAAAGTTAGGGTCAATTGACTATGATGAAATGCACTAAAACTCGGTCTTACACAGTGTTCTAATATAAACGTATTTACTTTAAGAGTTGCACTACTATATCAAAGATATAAAAAATATATCGCTTAATTACACTCGATGCTCTTTTCATATCTTTTTTGTTTTTACTATCAATGCAATCTATATATCAAGGCCTTGATAAACTTAACACGTGTATATTTTCCGCATAGTCTACAAGGCTAAGCTGTCTTTAAAAATAAACAAAAAACGTGTAAAACTTAACGTTTCAAGAACAATTGAATCTCAAGGATCGAGGTAGATAAACTACTCGTATTATTATTACCTACATAATAAATTGAAACGTAGGTACACAGCACAAACATTTGCAGAACATATTCTTATCGGGTTTTTTCCAAAATATACATAAGAACAAAAATTATCAATTAAGTAAGTGAGGGATCACACGCAGTACCTATAGAGTTCCATAGTCAGTCGCAGTGAGATTAAATGAAGATCTTTTAAATGACATTCTAAAAAATAATGGAGACTTGCTTTTATATGAGCAGATGACAAGGGGTATCAGATAATAAATTAATGTACGGTAGCTTTTACACGTATCTTCTTAAATGAAATAGCACTAATTGTTTCAAAAGTTTATAGAATATTTTTACTACGGAACCCTGAAAGAATTTTAAAGCCAACATTATCCTAGGATCACAAAATCAATGTAAATTTTTGGTTCTAAATCACATAATAAAACTATGTTAAATAATTACCCCTATCGATGTTATATTTCGTATTACGCATTTTCACTTATCTATTGGTCTTTCTAACTACATTGAAATAATATTAATTTATCTCCAAACAGTAGATAGACATACAAGCGAGGCGAGGTAAGGATCACATCCCGTGACGTACAATATGTGTAAATGGTTCAATGCATAACAATGATAATTTATTAATTAAATGCAAGTCATGCCTGTTTGGAGTTGGCGCCGTGCTTTTAGTGGCTAAATAACTTATCACAATTCGATAAAATGAGAATCTAAATTATATTTTTTTCAGTATAGATTCAACCCTTATTTTGCCAGTTATTAAAAACACGGTACACAAAGCTACTAGGTGGTACTACATTCTATAACTAAATTCGATTTTACAATACAGTAATATTATTCTATGAAAGTCTACTATTAACTACTTCAATAGTAGGTATTTCATCGTCACTCACTCGCAGTCTCTTCTTCACATGGTCAGTTCCGTCTATAACATCTGAATCTTTTAGCTCGCTCAATCCATTGGTTGTTTGAGGTAGTTTGAGAGTTTCATACTGCTTGGTAATATGTTTCTTGTATATTTGGAATGTGTTTGCTGCAATATGCTGGCGGGCGTGGCAGAATAGCTGGTCGAAATGATGGAGATTGTGGCTGAAAGTGAGAAATGGTAGGTATTAAATAATGGTAAGGGAACAAGGTTGACTTTCGAGTAATGTTAGTACACAAACATGACTGTCCAAATACACTATCATCGGCTGCATTTTAATAACCGATGGTCGTTTTTATCGAAAAATGTTAGCTCTCGTACCCGTTCGTCCCTCTTTAGCTTGTACATCTTTGGCTTGTACCCAGCAAATATAGCTCATAAAGGCAATACCTAAACTTTTAGTTTAATGCTAATGCTATGTAGGAGGAAACAAAAGGCATACTTACATGCTCAATAAAACCGACGAAAGCATCTCCCTAGTATTCAAAAGATGGCGTATATACGCCCGCGTGTGTTTCTTACAAGTTAAACATTCGCAAACTTGTAACACTGGCGTAAAATCTTCCTTATACCTGTAAAGTAAATATTGCTGTGTTGTTTACCATCGTACCATAGTCAATTATGTTGTTTGTTACAAGTTTTTACCTGAGCAGGAAATAGTTCCGCATAAAAAGTTGTGATGACAAAACATACGACACAAAAAAGGCAATTGAGTTTATTTTTATACGATTTCTGAGAATTAGTTTGGGTGGTGTCTCAGCGGGTAATTGAAGATCCAAAAATAATTTATATCTTTACTAATATAATAAAGTGGAAACATTTTTTTGTTTGTTTCTTTGTATCCTAAAGGCTCTAAAAAAACTATTCCACGGGACGCGGGTGAAACCGCGGGAAAACAGCTAGTAGAAAATAAATTAAGAATCCCTACAGTTAAAACATGCAGTAGCATCATTGGTTAACTGTTTCTGTGTACCTCGTGTGTTCATAAGTTTTGAGACAAACTTTGTGCTTAAGAAAAAAAACAAAAAAAAATACTGGCCACTATTTATTTGTTTTCCAAATTTGAATTCGGATTGTTAACTTTTAATTCCATTGTTTTTCAAATTTATTTCTTTCAATTTTGTTGTGATGGAGGGAACCAAAGAATTACGTGCGACCGTGATTTCGCTATTTAAGGCGGGAAAAAAACCAATGGAGATTTTTCGTGAGGTGAAAACTTTTGGTGTGAGCCGTAACTTTGTGTATTACACTATCAAACGATACAAGGAGACAAGTTCTTTGCAAGATCGCCAAAGGAGTGGTCGGCCACGCTCTGTGAGGACGCCTGCGAACATCAAAATCATTCGAGAGCGCCTTCGCCGAAATCCATGTCGCACTCAGAAAAAACTTGCTCTACAGACTAATATTTCGCGAGTTTCAATAAACAGAATACTGAAATATGATCTAAAGGTAAAGGCGTATAGCCGTAGGAAGGTTCACTTTTTAAACGATCGTCTTCGTAAATTGAGACGCGAACGTTGTCCAATACTGCTTAGGAGACACGATGCGAGAAAGATACTTTTCACCGATGAGAAAATCTTTACTGTCGAAGAAAAGTTCAACCGACAAAATAATAAAGTGTATGCTAAAAGTAGTAAGGACGTTCCAGCTTCAGCACGGAATGTCTCTCGAACTCATCATCCGGCTAGTGTAATGGTATGGTGGGGAGTTTCATATGAAGGTGTCACTCCGCTCCATTTTTGCCAACAAGGTGTCAAGGTCAAAGCCAAGAACTATCAGAGTGACATTTTAGAGCCTGTTGTGAAACCCCTGTCTGATACTTTATTTCACAACAAGGATTGGGTTTTCCAGCAAGACTCGGCACCATCCCATAAGGCAAAAACCACCCAAGCTTGGTTGAAGGAAAATGTGCCGGCCTTCATCGCGGCGAACGAATGGCCTTCCTCCAGCCCCGACCTCAACCCGCTGGATTATTCATTATGGACGGAATTAGAGCTTAGGGCCTGCCGAAAGACTCACCCAAACTTGGAGTCACTGAAACGATCCCTGGTTCGAGAAGCAAAGAGAATCCCGTTGGAAAAGATTCGTGCCGCCATTGATGACTGGCCAATTCGTTTAAGGGCCTGTATTAAAAATAATGGTGGCCATTTTGAATAATAATTATATTATATTGTTGACTACTAT
>NWSH02000517.1:10898605-10912352 GCA_002382865.2 Heliothis virescens
AATGTAAAATATAATAGAAAAAATTAAATTACAATAAAATATAAAAAAAAATAAAAATTAAATTTAAAATTAGATAATAGTATAATTAAATTTAAAATAATATCATAAACAAAATAAAAAAAAATTATAAAAATAAAAATTAAAAATAAAATAAATATAATTAAAATGAAATTAATTATATTTATTAATAATTATATATATTAAAATAATAAATATAAATTAATATTAATATATTCATAAAAAATAATAATAAAAAATATAAAAATAAATAAATAAATAACCAAATATAAAATATTATAATTAAAATAAATATACAATACAATAAATTAAGAAAATATATATGAAATAAAATAAATTAAATAAAATAACTAGTTATTAAAAAAAAAAAAATAAAAATAAATTTTATAATAAAAAGAGAAATAAAATAAAAAACAAATAATAAAAATAGAATTAATATTTAGGACAAATAAATAATAAAATAAGAATAAAGCAAAAATATTATAATAAGGAAAAATAAATAATAAATATAAATAAATTTCCATATTAAAATTATATATAATCATTAAAAAATATAGAAAATATAAAATAAAAAATAAAAAAATACTATAATTATAATAAAATAAATTAAAAAAAAAATAATATAATTTAAATAATTAAAATATATAATAAAAATAACAAATAATATTAATAAATAATTATAGTAAAAATGAAATTATATATTAAATAAATAGAAATAAATAAATTGATAAATTACAAGTTTTATAATATACTATAAATATATTAATAAAAAAATAATAATATTAAAAAAATTAAAAAATCATAAATAATAAAAACTAAATTATAAATAAAAAAATATAAAAACAAATAAATATAAAATAAATAATAAAAAATTATTATTATAATATCATATAATAAATATAAATCTAATAAATATAAATAATAAATAATAGAAAGATATAAATAAAGTAATAAATTCTTATCTCAAAAGCTATTAGATTTAACACTCACATAAAATCAGGAGAGTTTATGTGTAACGGGCCATAATCTATCTAATACACACGATTTTATCCAAATCTCAAAGGAAATAGAATTTCAAGCAAAAAATAAAACTCAAGATTCTTATGCGCGTAGGTAATCTTATCAAACGTTGAAATGTTGTCACAATTGCGAGAAATTATTTTTAGTCGAGATTAACTTTTATTTCTTTGCATTCATACATTAACCTTATCTCCTCACTCAACAAACGCAATGAAAGTAGGTATTTTAATCAAAAACCTACCATATAGCCTTCGAAAAATTACTTTGTTAGCACCTTTTATCAATAAACTAGCTTCCGCAGACGTTTCACCACGCTTTTCCCGTTGGGAAATACTGCGGCACCAGAATAAAAAAGTAGCCTATAGCCTTCCTCGATAAATGGGGACTCCTAACACTGAAAGAATTTTCAAAACGGACCAGTAGATCTGAGATGAGCGCGTTCAAACAAACAAACATAACGCCAATACCCAACCCGCACAACATCTACAAAATACAAACAAACAAACTCTTCAGCTATAATATTATATAAGATGGCATAGCTACCCTGTATGGTGACGTCATAAACATCAAATTTGAACGCTAACGCAGGTGGGTTGGCAAACAAAACAAAGGGGAAACTTAGCAGTGGAGCTTCCCATTTATCTCGGTATTGTTCCGGAAGTTGGGTGCGGTTCGAGGAAAAATTGCTTTTGTTACTTCCGTAATCCTCGTCCAGTATTTCACTTGCGACCTCTTTCCGTCTTTTGTTCCGGACAAAGTGGTTCACTGTGAGAATTTTCCGGGTATTAATAAAAAAATGTTTTGTATTTACATATTATTTGGATGTTCTATGAGAATTTTATATTTTATATGCGCCTTTTAATTAAATACCGTACTATGAAAAGCTTAAAGTGCCAGAAAGAAAAGAATGTGGGAGGTAGGTAAGCAAACTCATGGAAATTCTTTAAGTATAAATGCAAAGTAAATGAATTCGAAAATATTCGTGTGGGCTCGAGGAATGTATTTAATTAAATATCGACTTTTCTACGCTTCTATTTTCACATTTCACTTCCGATTTGAAATTGCGCCATACCACAAAGGTTTTTTTTACTTTTAACTTTAGATTTGGCGTAACGTCATTGATCTTAAATACTCTTACTAAAATGTTGAGTTAATGCAATTTTCTATTTCTTACATTTATAGGTAGGAAGAGATACTATACTAACATACATCTCTTTTTCCTAACTGTAAATTAAATTACCAAACTCGTGGTGTTCATAAGTTTTGAAGACGAAATAAAAGTTTCAAATAACTTTTTTAATAATTGACATATATTTCTAAAATTTTCAGTGAAACATTAAATAATAAATGACGTCGCCGCTCCATAATAACGTTGGTTTTAATCAGTAGTAGGGAAACAGTAGCACTAATAATGTCTTCAATGCGTTGTATGTTTTTATAGGGAAAATATTGACAGCTGATTTTCATCTTTTACTCGAATTTGATTCACAGTTCCTGATTCAAATTATGAAATGCACCAAAAAGGATCCATATGAATTTATAAAATCATAAATTTATTACAAAGCCACATCTCAATCTCAAGAAATCCGCATAAAAATGCTTGATCCCTAGACACTTTTGATGTGTGTATTTATTTAATGTTCACTGAAAATTTTAGAAATATATGTCAATTATTTAAAAAGTTATGAAACTTTTATTTCGTCTCAAAACTTATGAACACACGAGGTAGTGTAATTTTAATAAATATTTGAATTGAATTAGCAATTCAAAATACATAATGAGAACTAAGTATCACAACGCTATGCCTAGCAACAGAGCACAAGATAGACACGTTTTGAACAACTCGAGGTCTGACACGTGAGTTTTGGCCTTACCACTTAATAATTTTAGGCGCTCACGAAATTCCACAAGGCCACTTCGTCGTCTGCATATCACCCGCGTACTTTGCTCAATATTGACATCAAACAGGTTTGCAATCATGACGAAGCTTTAGTTCAGATAAAAATTCAAAGTCCAAGACTTACTTGACCAGTAATAAAACAAAACCTTTGACCCCATTTAAAAAAAGAACCAAGGAAATCTATTAAAAATAATGATCGTGCTCGTACGCTATTCAAATGAGGAAGATCAAGGATCAGAGGTTAAAAGATTAAACATACCTTTCGTCATTGAGATCTAGGATACACGGTTCAGTACTATATCGATCTGTATCGAAGTTGAGAGTCAGTGCATGGCCCGCGTTGCTCAGTTTGGTGGGGTATGAGCCATCAAACACGTCCCAGCCGTGTTCTATCGCTGACATTATGATTGCTGGGTTCCAGCAACCTTCTACTACTCGTAATAAATGCTTTGGCAGTGCGTCCTGGAACGTACAAATATACTTAAGCATGAAACAAAGTCGAGTTGTGAATTTTCGGCACATATTCTAATAATAACGGGTTTTTAAATTCTTTTCTAAAGTAGACCTAACGATTATTGTATGTCAATACATAGTTATTTTTTTACTATGTATGCTACATTACTAATTTATTTTTATGCAAGTTTCATACGTCTCCTTTCTACGCAACTACTGCAAATTAACAACATGCGTGATTGAGATTTTAATTTAACACAGCCAAATCGTGATAACTTTTATCGCAATATACCTACGAGCGTCAACCGCATGTTTATATTATACGTTACGTAAATTTCTACATGCCTAACTCACGGCGAAATATGAAGAATTTTACTACAGTGTTATGTAAAGTTAGTATTTGCTAACAAAGCTATGTGATGAGAATAAATTTTAATAGTTAGTAACGATATATTAGATAGATTTCAGACTTTCTACTCCAGGTTTCTTTCAACTTTAACCAGCTATTGGTGTCTAAGATATACTTAGAAAGTACACACATACAGGACATACGCAAAATTGCATTGGTACTAGTCTGACCTGGAATCGAACCCATACACTCAAACTTGAGGGGTTGGTGCCTTACCCACTTGGCTAAACTATTACAACAAATACAATGCTATGCATAATACTCTTTATGCCCCATTCTCATTTACATCATGGAACACTCAAGTCATATGAACCATAAATCAATGATCTAAGGAAACTAATAAGGAGTTTGATCAAATTTCAATTCTACTCAAATATAAAGAAGGTTGTATTACCGCTGACTAATCAATAGTGTAGGATTTAGCACACGCCATGATGATGTCAATGATAGTCACAGTATATTGCGTCATGAAATAAGAATGTAGGTGATGTGTACATTGGAAACAAGTTTTGTTTTAATATCCACTTTTCCTACTATTTGCTTAGTTGTGGAACACAACTTTCGTAATAGTAAATAGATTTGTGTAACATAGGTACCTACTGAGTCTGAGTTTAATTTACTCCAAGTAGTTTATTTTGATTTGACCAAAACAAGATAAACTGTAAAACATTGCAACAACATTTTAAGCAGGCGCCACAAATAATAAAACAAATCATATTTGCAAATGGTTTTTAACTACTTCATAGAGCTAGTAAAATATGAAAGATACTTGTGTCTAATTTTTATATACCTAAATTATGAGTATAACAAGTAAGGGTATTAAAACTTGCTGTAAATCAAGTCCAAATGCAACAACAATTAATAAAACTAAAAAATAAACATTTTGCATTAATAAGTACCATATTACTTACACCAATAGTTTTGAAAATGCCTTCAATCTTTTCTGTAGCTAACTTCATGGATTCTTCCGTTCCATCTGTGACTCCTGCTAATGCTACTCCGGTCAGGACATCCTTGTACTGCAGCAAATGTTTTATTGATTCTTGACATTTCTTTGGTGTCCCAGTAGCTACTACTACACCTGGAAATTATAAAGAGGTTTTATTGCATTACATACAAACTCGAAATGGAAAACCATCAGTGAAATATCTTTTTATTCATGGAATTGAATGATGATTATTAATAAAGCAGATAAACATTAGATCCAATCCCTTTTTAATATTATAAATGCGAAAGTAACTCTGTCTGTCTGTCAGTTATGCTTTCACGTGTAAACCAGTGAGTCAAATTTTGATGATGAATAGACCCTGAGGAACAACATATGCTACTTTTTATCCGGGTACGGGAAATAGTGGCCTCGGGAAGTGGGTGAAGCTGCTGGCAGAAGTAGTACATAAAGCAATCAAACATGCTTTATTATTCTCTGTATAGTATAGACAAAATTTATACAAACCTATGAGAGAACTATTTCGAAGCTGGTTTGAGGCCTTATATCGATGGACACAGACATCCATCATATTGCAGGATCTGTCCAAAGATTTCAATATTCTCTTGTACCCCTCGTTAAGCGATGTACGGCAATCTGCAATCGCCAAAATTATGTCTGGTTTGTAAACTTCCATCAAATCCATATATCTGAAAATTTGTTTAATTGACCGAAATAAAAATCTACTCAAAAAATCTGAACCCTTTTCAAATTAACAGTCTAGCTTAAACAGTAGTACCGTTTAAGCTAAGCTTTTAGGGCAATGTATCTTTTTATAAGGAATCATGCTCACCTCTCAGCAGTAACCATTTTCTTTCCATTCTTAGTCCAAAGAGGTACTTTGTTGAGTTCAAAATGGCCTTTAGGGGTTACCTCACTCATGTTATGTGGTGTTACACATGTGAAATGGTCAGGTAGACCGGTGAACTTGGCAACCCCTTCTCCTTGGGCTCGCAGACCAGGCTCCATTTGCAGAGAATTTGATACTGGCACCCATAACAATTGTGGGGTTGTAAAAACTTTGGATAGCACTTCAGAAGTCATATGCAGCACGCTGCCACCCTGTAAGTTTAACATATTTTATGAAGACCAGTTTAGCAATTCAAGAGACACATTTCCTAATATAATATGAATTAATAGGTACTACTTTGTTAGGCTGTGGATGAGTATGAGACAAGTTTCCTTATAAAGTCAGTTGGTAATCTTGAAATGAGTAAGCATTTAACCTATCCTAAGGGATCCTTTAGACATTGTTAGATTAAAATTCAAGAAACGAGGAGATATGCAAAATTTTCTAGTAAATAAGAGATAATTAACATTATCTTCGTTAAGCAAAAAAAAAATTATCAAGGAAAATTCGATTGCAAAATTGTTGAAACGTTAGTCGCTCTTACTATTAGTATAACGAGATGAACTTTAGGTTAGAAGTCTAATTAGACAACTGTTTTTATTTTAGTCAATAATAACAACAATAGGAAACAACAATAAATCAATATTTTGATTTATAAGCACCTGAGTCAATAAAGCTGTCGTTGGAGTTTCCAGTACAGTGCTAGGCGATTTCATAAATCCCGTCAATGTACCGATACGTTCACCACTAGAGGTAGCTTGTTTGATTGCGAAACGCATTTTTTTTACTAGGAAAAAAGTATTAGAAGGTAACTTTATTTACAATTCTACGCGCCGCGCGTAAAAATAACCTCAAAGCAAAGCAAATATTATTGCCCTTCGCAATGACACTTTAGCTGCAGAGTTGCCAGTTTAGTTAAAATAATGTTGTTATAGAAATAATTATAACTATGAGATTAATGCTAATAAATGTTTTTATTACACAATAAAAATAATATTATTGTAATAAAGTATGAATAATTTTGTAAAGTACAGATTAATGATAACCGTTCCTTTGATGATACTTTACTAACAAAACTGGCAAAGAGCCACCAAACCAAGGAAACTGTAATATTTTCTTAAGTTTTTATTTTTTGCAATAGTCAGTTGATATTTTTTTTATTATATACATCAGTTTTGAAACTTTCAAAGTCTCATGATAACCTACTACCGCGCGATTCCCGTGCACTGGGTTACGGATTTGATTCCCGGTCGGGCCGAAATCGCTGTGTGAGTTGAAACTTTCACAAAGCAACTCGGTGGATATACAGCCGTGACTCGAAGAGCACATAAATGTCGGTCCTCCATATGGAGAAAGAAATATCGAGTTCCTTCACCTGATCTCTCTCTGGTCGGATTGCCATCCTATCGAACTATACGAGTAAGGGATAAGAACTAGAGTTGTGATTGATCTCGTGGCCGCCGAAATTCAGCCTGGACACACGAACTCTCGGTTATCCGAACCAGGAACCAGAACGCTCGACAGGAGCTTGAATTCTTCTCACCCTGCATACATAAACACGTAAATAATTTCCGGTTCCCGTATTCTTCTACTTTGTCATTTATTTAGTAATTAACGGTTAGATAGGTCACATGATACCAACTGATAGATACGGTTACTACAATCTAGGTATGTAAGAACAGTAAGTAGGTACCTTATATATATATATAGTCATATTTTAGCTAGGTACATAGATAGTTATATAGCTATAAGGGCGTATAAGCTACATCTGTTACTGATTTCTGTTATAGGAATGTGATTATTTATCACGCCATTCACGAAATAGGCTTTTCAGCTGCCATTATCGTAAGTACCCTTTGGAGGGCTGGTCCTACAGAAGGGTACCCACCCTTTTACGTCTCATTGTTTCAAAGAATGTTGCGAGATCTAATGGATATATTAATTAAGTTTGCTCATTTACGACGAATACTGTAGGTACTTTGCAGCATTAATTAATAACTGTAAGGCCCCTTTTAATAAGTGGCTTCATAGCAGGAAATTTATTTTTAAGAAACCATGCGGAACTGCAGTTCGTATCATTTTGTATTCCATGCCTCTGGGCATTTTATCATTTATTAATTTTCATATCATTTGCCGTACCAACCCCTCTGCAATACTGAGGGGATAAAGTTATATAGCTGGATGCCGCAATGGGAGCTTATTTACAATTTGAAAACTTACATGCCTACTGGCCGGATACCTTTGAAATAAGATTATGTTACGTTTATTGATGGTAGAATTGTAGTAGGTAGGTATGTACCTAATAAATTTTCAACCCTAAACTAATGCCCATGAAAATCACTATGCTGGGCCACAGTCCACTAAACATGGCTCACATTTAATTTTCTTCTTATTGAATTTAAGACGAAGACCAAAAACCGTGCAAAACATGGCGACGACTTTGCCGCGTGACTATGAAACCAGCCTGTCTTTAAAGGCTCTGCTATTTACATTCTCGGCGTAGTTAACTTTAATATCAAAACGTTGTGGGACTCAGTATTTTAATGACCATTTCGATGGCGATATTAAAATGTTGTTTAACCAGTGCAAGTTAATCTTGGCACTTTACAGCGTCCCCTATTAAACGCGAGGTCATGTAAAAGGCTGGAATTCAGCGCAATATAAAACTTGAGCAAACTGCGTCAAAGCGACTCGGAACATTTTTAGAGCTACGTGAATTACCCGAAACTCTAATATTAATGTATGCAAGCTAATTTGTGAGTCATACTCAGATTTTAATGCGGGGTGGTAGTGGAAAAACCTAGTTTACGGCAGGAAAGCTGGTAAAAAGTTGGATAATAAGTTTCTCATATGAGCAGGCGTGGTCATGCGCCCCTCCGCGGCGGTGCATTAATGCCTTACAACTTAATGCTAGCATGCGCGCCGACCACTCGTGCCCGTAACGAGTCCGCAAAGAATATGTGACGGATCACACACAGGAGAGTTTTTGCCTGCGTTTATAGTTTGCTTCTGAGGTCATATATTTTTAAGACTATCCCAAAGGGGTCAGTGTAGCTGGATAGATAATTGAAATGTAAAGAAGTTTCAAATATACTAATCTATATCTATCTATTTAACTTTTTAACTTCTAATACTTTACTTTATATTTTTTATTTTACTTACCAAATTATCAACCTGCATGATACCTACTCCACGTACATCATGACTGAAATTGCCCCATCTAGGTAAAATAATGTATTAATCAGATGGCAAGATTATCTAATGTAAGGCTAGGTATTTTATGAGCGTTCCACATCAAATTCAACTGTCTATCACATCTGCATCAGTTTACTTAAAGTCGCTACTCTTCCAGAAGCTGGTAGCTAAAAGTCTAAAAGCCTTTGTGCCTCGGCTGAATCTAGGGCCACTTGCGCAGCGTATATACCTATACTCGCCTTTATTTGTGTTTTTACACTTACCTATCTCTTTTATTATGATGCAAATGGGCGGATTATTTTACATGTCACCGATTTTAATTTTCAAGTGAAGAAAAAATACGCATTATAGACAAAGGTAAAGAAGGAATTACCCATCGTTGTATGTTTAGTCTAATTTGTTGTAAGCATCTCCACATTTTTTGATTCTAGTGTATCTATTAAGTTAGTATAATCTTGCCTGAAACACTTCCAGAGCGACTATCTTGCTATGCAAATTGATTATCCTTATTCTATTGAGATCTGCACTAGAGATCTAATAACAACAGAACACAGGACCGAAGTCTATGAATGCCATATTTGTTTGCACAATGACGAACGCAAGCTCGTCCCTAAGGATGGTACACAAATCGGCTTTACATAATAAGTTACTATGCTAGACACTGGCTACTAATTTCTTTAGGTGCGTGGGCCAAATTGTCCCACATGACCCTTACGTACACATTAATCTTCTCATAACTCACTTCAAAACCCACATTGCTTGATATTTCATTCAGGTACGCCAGACAAGAGGCCCCTCAGGATATGTATGGAACTTTATCAACATGTTAACTTGTCGTCTTATTTACAAATGTAATATTCAACGTTTCCCACGAGGCTGGTTTAGACGCCATATTTAAATTACTTCTCTCAAAGCGGGATTACGTTCGGCTGAGGTTAAGAGGCAAAATTTCACTTAATGCTCTCTCACATCTTGTAATTTCTTTAACTTAACCAACGCAGTCGGCTTCTCTCTGCATTAATGCTAATACCCTCGTATTAACTCACGTTTATACGACCTACATCGCAAAGCTTTGAGAAAAATACATTTATTTAAATAAGATGTTGTCGTATGAGCTTGCAGATTGTATTACGAAGATAACCATGTTGAAAGAATCTACTCATTTTGTATAATGTTAATGTTTGTAGTAGAAATTGTAGTTACTTTTAAGTTTATTACGGACTCAAACTTAGCCGAAGCCTTAGTCGAATTTACAGAATGATGTACCTATGGTTATGTATTCCACAATTCTCACACATTATGAATTTAACTAAGTACCTACTCCATATTTATTTATTTAAGTTCATGGCTAAGTAACAGCTGCAAGGGTCAAGCGATCATAAGGGAAAGCAACACTTGGCGCGGTTGGTCTTCATATCTTTGGTGGTCATCACGGTTAGTGTGGTCGCCATAATGTTTGTCATCCAGTCTATCTGGGGGTGCAGGTGTTAGGTAGCATGGGTTGAGGAGGTCAGTTAGTTAGTCGCTACATGACTTCAACAAACTTGAAGTCGACCCCATATTTAAGGAAAGGCAAGACAGATGACTATTTAGTTTTCCTGGATTAAAATGTCATTGTTGTAATAACGAATAAAAGAAACAGGCGCAAAAACACTGAGTAATTACGAAATGGAGTATCTATTCGTAAGCACATTTTCTCCAACAAATTCAGTAGGTAATGGAATTTGTGAAGTGTGCTGCAAAAAGCCTGTTTTTGGCGTTGTGTAGTCTCATGATATGACGCAATGATATAAAGGAAAATTCGTAGAGTCATACCAGTTTTACCTACTTACATTATAAATGAGAAGATTTTATTGAAAAATATTTACTTTGGAGATAAAGATAATTTCAAGTAGGTACTTACCAATAACATATTTTCAAAACATGTCTAAATAAAACATAGAATATGCATCTTTTATTTTTGAAAATTTATTGAAAATTAGATCTGAAGCTTTTAGAAATAAAAGGTGCCTATATACATGAAATTAAAAAAATATATATTCACGAGCAACGACAAAAAAGGTCTTGAACATAACCATGAATATCTAGAAGCCTTGTTGGACATCGCTACATTTAAAGGCAGAGGACCAAAAATAATAAAATTAAAGCACCTATCTAGGTACCTTACAGTAATATTCCGTTTTATTGCAAAAATATTTACATTGGAGAGATGCTTTACCTGCTTATCATGGAAACGATCTATGCAAAATGGTCATCTTTTCAGGTACTTGTCACAAAAAAATCGTGTTATATTCTGACTTAGTAGTCCACCACAAAGCGGTTTTCAAGCTAGCCTAAATCTGTTTATGTAATCGTGTTCAGAGCCAATATAGATCGCGAATCTTTGGTAAGCAAAAAAATACATTTGACGAACCTGCCGATTCTAGTTCAAGTACGGTCCCACCGACTACAGCTAAAAATAGACTAAGAACAGATAAATATATTAAGTATTCAAAGTTTGAATGTAAAACACTCGCTTCAAGGGAATTTGTATTCAAGAAAATAGATTTTCAGCCATTCCATCTACAGCTTTTATTTTAGATATTACTTATGCAAGCAAGGTTTAAAAGCTACCTTACCTTCATAGATTTCTTTGGTTAGCTACTACAAATTTTGTTTTACTACTTTTTTTCAACAAATTCTACCAATAAGTACGTTAATATTAAACTGGAAGTGGCCATAAAACTGTGTAAGTATAACAAACATACGAAACGGAACGGGCAAAATAAAAAGTTACAGGCCTGTATTCGACAATGGAGTAAAATTCGTTCCAATAAAACGGAGGTCGTAAGGCGTTAGTATTAAACATTTATGCGATGAAAAATATGTCTGCGGCCAACCTTGACTAAATATTTTATTCCCATTTATAAGCCTGCGTGTTCCATAAACGTCAGAAAAAGCTTCAATGGGTAACACATTGGCGACACGTGACGTGACGGGGCGAGTCGGCGCTACTTAGAATCCCGAACGTCGAAGATAAATCATGTAAAACTCGCGTAAGCCACTCTCACCGTTTACAATGTGAAAGTCAAGACTGTTTTTCGAGATACTTCAATTCATATTTATTTACAAGTTCAGATGAGATTTTATTTTTAGATTTACTTAACGAGTATTTGGGTACAAAATGTTAAAAGATATAAAAAGTTTATCTTAATGTTCTCCATGCCGAACATTCAACTACATATTTTGTTTTTTTACTCTAATACGTGTAACAATGTTACATAATTTTTCTTCTTCTTTTATTATCAACTAAACTTATATGAATAAGCTAGTAAATGTTATCTTAGACACAAAAATATAGCAGCAGATTTGTATTCACGCATAAAATAGCGAATAAAAATAGAAGTTCATCTCTACCAGTGATAAAATACGTTAAATTATAGGATTACCGTCAAGTGCGTACAAAGGAAGCCAATTTCTCTAAGAGGTTGGCGTCGAATGCGTATACAAACCCAATATACTTTATGTACTACTCATTTCATAAGCCTAGGAAATGTGCCAAATGTCTTTTCTTACTGCGACGCTGTTCTACGAAATCCCGCTAAGTAAATGAACAATGTAATATACATTTAAAATACTCTCTTTATTTTTATCTCTTATTGTTGAAACAATGTTTGCTGCTTTACGTCTTTATGGAACTTATATGTTTTGAAATTACTTAAAAAGCTTTAAAATAGGTAGGTACTTATTGTTTCAGATGAACTCCGAAACGTTGCTTTGAAAGGGGGAAAATTGTGTCCCAGTTTGTGAAATATTACATAGCCTGAAATGTGTCACTAATAACTCGTGGGTGATGTAGCAACTTTTGATAGGCCCATTTCTTATTCATTGATCCTGTTAAGTATACACAGGTACAATACTCGGTAGGACAATGCTCTTATAAAAACATCTGTGTAGGTAGACTAGCCTGGTTAACCACTCAATTAAGGAGAACCTATCTACTTAAAGATAAACATTAATCTATAAACTCCCTTGAAAGACTCCAGACGCGTTAACGGCCGTCCTTCCAAAGCTTATATATCAGCCATTGATATCTGGATTCGTATTGATAATATCTGTAACGACCGTAACCCCGTATAAAAAGGTAAATGGCGGTTTTGTAAGTAGGTCAGGATTTGTGAATAAATCTAGATTTGGCGTAATGTGTGTCGACATTACCGTGCCGGGGAGGGTCATGTCTGTTGGGAAGATAGATAACAGTAGACTGCTGTGTCAATGGAAATAAATCTCATAATAAAGCCGCGATAATTACAAATATCGTTTGGATATTTTTTTGCACCTAGGTTATTTGTTTTCCACAATATGGTAGCCAGCAGAATATGCTTTTACAAGGAATATACTATTTTGTAAAAGTACGTGTAATTTGGCATAATTTGGATTTAAAATCAAAATACAGGAAACATGATTTGCGACCAGCATTAAATTCATAACCAATATGAAACCCAGTTCAAACCAATCGTTCTTAATTACAGCAAAACAGAATAACAAATGACCACTTTTAAAACACACATCAATATTAAAACAGAGCAAAACCAGCATCAATCAATGTTCCCAATAAGTTGTAGGAGCCTATCATTTGTCACACAGTACATCATGAAACTTTGTACCTACGACATTTATACACACGGCCAATAAATTAATATCGGTATGATAAAGGGCCTCCGACACGACAGCCGAACCAAGAGGTTATATCCGGGCCATCCGTCAATGTGAAAGTACTCGATTAGGACGTACGTGCGATTTATAACTTTACATAACCACATTAATCATTGACTCGCTTTGACCCAGTTTAGCGGTATCAGTGACGAGGAGTTTAGGGTGGTTCTTCCATTTCGTGCAAATTCGCTATTTGTAGTCATAAAAAAATTAAAAATCATT
>NWSH02000517.1:10912452-10929984 GCA_002382865.2 Heliothis virescens
CGTATCACTACCATCTTCCTTGTTGTCATTACCATCACTATCAAAGTCATTACCAGTTCGAAAAAAAAAAAGAAAACCCTTCTAACTTCTAAGTTTATGTGTGCAATTGGTTATTAATTGGCAAATACATAAAGAATTATGCATATTTTAGAAATAAAAGTCTAGTTTTGAAGTTGAAATTTTTTTTTCATTTTCGCCAAATTTGCACGAAATGGAAGAATCACCCTTTATTAGCTTAGCTTTTGCTTAGATGAGGGTTTTTCTCGTGTGAGGTGTAGATTACGGGGTTCCGGGAAGAGAATGTTTATGAATAATGTGCTTTTATTTTTTTATTTTGTTACTCTATCGAGACTGTTGCTATTACCCTTCTGAGAATTTCCAGAGTGAATTCTTTGCCCAATCTTAGTTATTTTTTTTAAATGGTTTTATTTTTTCTATTCACACGTAGATAATATCTACATAAGTAAACACTGACAATTCAATGATTTTTTCACAACCTACCAGCGTGTTCGATGGGAACTATTCAAAATCTATGAACATATATCGTGTCTTTTTACGTGGTATAAGTACCACACGTGTTAAGTTAACGTCAAAATATTTGCGACACTCATAAGACGGTAGTTCACTTATCTTGTCATACGGCACGTTTAGGAGTGCATTAGGCAGTGATTGAGCTAAGTGCGCGACGCATTAGCGATGCGACGCCGGCGGACATCCGCCCCGCGCCGCGGTCCCGTGACGTCACTTCGCGGCCATATTGTAATGTAAACATAATGCAAGCCTTTGGCTATTTGTGAAAACTTGTCTATTGTTGGAGGAAATCTGCAGGTGACTGGACTCAAGAACCTACAAGGTGAATCGATTTATTTATATCGATGTTCCAACTTCTAGTTGGTATATTCAAACCGTAGTTTTTGATAGGTATTACAAAAGTTTCCTTTGAGCAGTCTGACGCACTAAAAAGAAGGAAAGTAATACGAAAACGAAGTTACGCAATTAATATTTCTTAGCAGCAAAACCTCTTGTAATATCGGAAAGATTGTGAAGAATATGAATGAAAAAGTTAATATGGAGGACCGCACGCGCGTGCGGCAGGAAAAAAAAGATGGATGTCCGTGAATAATGTTCGGTCGCGAACTGTAGTAATGGACAGCACTAAATATTGCACCAAGGGAAAATAAATTACACCACTTTTTCAGAGGCACAAAAAGAACTCTTCGTTTTCTCTTTCAGTGAAGCGGTGAGGAGAAAAAAGTTTAATATGTTAGGACGCCGGACACTGATTATGTAGGCTGAGTGGTCGTGGGCGTATGCCCCGATGATGGTTTGTATGCTTTATGTAGGGGCACATATTATGTGTTTGCTTTACACCTCTTAAGAAATAAACAGCTGCTTTGCCTATTATCCGCAATGAGACATACCTAATTAAGAGAAAGAATATAAAATAATATTTCACCGTACTTACTAAAATTTTAACTCCCCTTCATTTCGTTAATAGAAGTCAATAAGAACTAATTGGATACAATTAAAAGATAAAATCGAAAAACAAGCAAAGTGAACAAATCCGCGTCGCACAGCCAATTGGGTGGCATTGTAAAGAAAAATTAGCTCCAACCAGAACCAAATTTACAAATTGTGTAGTCAAACTAATTTCCCGTTAATGAGGTTACGGACAGCTGCATGCGAGTGAGAAGTTTAAATTGGTTCACGACCATTGCCGCTTCGGTTTTTGTCGGAGGAATCAGCGGCCCCTTCAGCGGTAAATGGATTTATTACCCTGCACCGTTCAGGTGTAGTCGTAATTACTCTTATTGTGCAGAACCGGATTGTTTATTGTTTACAGTTGGAAAATTGCAACATATATTTTATGTTCGACGCGCTCGTTCTATGAAATATTACTACTGCAATTCGATATATAATTCTCATTGCGGAATTAAAAGAGGGATATTGTGGCTAATTTATCTGTTCCATAGATGTATGTTCTGCACTATGTTGAGGAGGAATATTGGATATGGAGCTTTATTATTATTATTAAATATGTATATTCGTATTGGTACTTAACAATCAGTAGAAATTTTTGTCGTATTTTTTGGAAATCTCGGAATTTTATTGAATACAAAGATATTCTTTGTATTCAATAAAATTCCCTTCAACCCAGTCCTTTTAATTAACAGAGAATTCAATCCACATAAAATATTCACTCTGCCAATGAACCAATCACGTCCCACAAAGATTCAATCGAACAAAGAAACTGATGTGTGCGTCACTACCATGTAGATACATACATACATACTTTTAAAAGGAAAATCC
The DNA here is from genome assembly GCA_002382865.2 of Heliothis virescens. Classification (NCBI taxonomy): domain Eukaryota; kingdom Metazoa; phylum Arthropoda; class Insecta; order Lepidoptera; family Noctuidae; genus Heliothis; species Heliothis virescens. Next base: position 10,914,763 of record NWSH02000517.1, read on the forward strand.
TCGTGTATCGGTTGTTTCAATTTAAATATCCTAATCCTCGTTGTAGTGGCGAGCAGTAATCAGTCGGCAGTAAGCGGCGTCCAAAGGGATTTAGTTTCAATCACGCCGGTGGCCCAGAGCTTGTGATTAATGCATACTAAACAGGACACACAGACGATTTCCAGATAATTTACTTTCCTGTATAATCGTCTCGTACGTTCCGTTTTAAAGTTTTTCAATTTCGGATATGCGGTGAAGATATTTTTGAGATAGATTAAGAGCTTTGGATTTTAGTGTTGAGCAAACCCGTGGAAGACAATCTTCTTTCGATTTGGTTGGTAACGGGTGAAAGAAAACGTACACCGACCGCTTGACCTATTTTTAAATATTGAATATCTGTACTGCTTTTTTAATATTTTTAATGTTATAATATGCCCACATCCATCATAACCGTAATAACACCATAGTAACCGTCCCATTCAATGATTAAAGTGGACGTCTCCAAATTCAAGAACCTAATCAAATTCATGAAACGCAGATAACGTTTGTTATTTTGTTTTTGCTTAGATTCCGTCTTATAAACTCAAGTGGGCAAATAAAGCGTTGTTGATGACAAGTGACTGACTGGCGGGCAATTAGCGGGTGGCCAGGCCAAGGAAACAAAAGGGCCTCTTAGTTTCACTTAATTAAAAAAGAGGAAGCCGGCGCGAGGCAGAGAAAAATTGCTCTGAAATAACGAAGCGCCGATGTGTACGAGACCGTGTGAAGATATTTTTAAAGTAAAACAAGGCAGAGCTTGCTAAGTGTACTTTTATGTAATTACCTATACCTGCTCATAGAACAGATTTGCTCATAGTCTTAGGACTGATTGCAAATAAAAAAAATTAAGCTCAAATATTCCGTTACATACATATGTCACCGGAAAATAACAAGATCCGTAAGTTTATAAATTTACTAGGAAATTGATAAACTTTCGTAAGATTCTAAACTGGAGATAAATTTTATTATTTTACGTTCACAATTGCGTAAATTGATAAACTTACTGAAGTCACTCGTAAAATAATAAGTAAGCACTACGCATGATCTGATTGGTTGACTGTCACATGTCACTTCTCCTTCCTCGCGGCCGCCATTGAAGTCTATGGACACAAGCAGTGAACATTGACCAATCAGAGAGCAGTGTGTTATGTTACGTGTTTCAAAGATGCGTATATTTAAAAGAGCTTCTGTGATTGGTCACACCATTAAGAATCTTACGAACAGATATCCGTTAGTTTATAAATTTACCGTGTGACGTCGGAAATTGATAAATTTACAAAAATAAGGACGTAAAATAATACAATTTGTCTCCCGTTTAGAATCCTACGGAAGTTTATAAATTTCCTAGGAAATTTATAAATATACGGATCTTGTTATTTTCCGGTGACATATACATACATAGATACAACCCAAGCTAATAAAAGCGTGTTTATAAGAAAAAAAAACCTATATGTACTCGTAAATATTAATTTAGCTATAACAGAAAGCTGAAATCAATATTCTTGATTTGTTAAAAATATTAAAGATTAAATAAATACCCATGTTGTAAGATGAATATTATAGCTGTTTCATTTAAGACACTTACACACATTTAATCAAGCAATATTATGTACAATAAGCGGAATATTTTCGGCGCACTGCGGAAATTAAGTTTACAACAAGCTATGTTACGTCAAGTGTACCACTATGAGCTCACTTGAAAGGACGAATCGTTAAAAATAATTTACAAACTTTCGTGCTACCATGCAAAAAATCCGTCGGCGCAAAGTTTGCAGCGTGTGAAAAACTAAATTGCTCGTTGCCAGTCGACGCGCATGAAATTTCTAGCAAGTTTAGTGAGTATAATTTTCCGGCGTCCACGAGCGCGCTCGGCACAATGAGCCGACGCCCGCAGCCATCATTAAGGTGTGTATGCGCCGCGCGCGCTGCCTCTTTCTTCCCTATTTCCACTTCGACGACTTTTCCATGTGAATGTTTGATGGCTGAATTCTTGGATACTCCTTGTTTGCCAAGGAATCTGAGAAAAAGAAAACAATTTTAAATTTATTTTTATGCCAATTCATCAATAATTATTGCAAATCTTAAATATGCGCTAGCTAGATTTTGAGCAAACGCAATCAGCCGAATGCAGAATCTATGTAAGGGTCTTACGGTCCAGGTTTATTTAGGACCTCAGCGTAATAAGTTCCTTGGTGTAAGCTGTATAGGTAGGTAGGTACTTGCTCTTTGAACGCACCGATATTTTGAGAAACATCAAAATTGTTACACTGACCCAGTTGATGCTTGAGAGATGCTTGCGCTAGCGCACAGATGCGATTGCTCGTTAATTTGTTTGTTACAATTTTACCACAAAATGTCTAGACTGAAACGAAATTCCTTGTTCTTAGAGCAATTTTGTTTAGGTCCATATCGCTTTGGTTATACTCGTGATTATTTAATTGGTGATATTAAGTACCTATTTTCGAGACAGTGTAATTACTCAATACAAAAGAAAAAAATAATTGGATAAAGAAAGGCGTGAAATAAAAAATTGTAGAACGTCGGTGTAATTTACATAAATTAACTCCATACCCATTAAAAAGAGCCATGTGTAATATTTCAGACACATTGAATACTCTAAGACAGCATCATGGCGTCGGATCTATCGAAAATTTTTGACCAAACCTTAAAATTCTTAAAAATTTTCGGAGTGTGGGCAGGCAAAACGCCTTCAAAATATTACAAATACTTCTCGTTTACTAGTGTTTTTCTTGCGTGTATTTGTTACAACTTACTTCTCACCATAAATTTGGCTTATACTCCCCGAAATATCGAACTAATTCTACGAGAAGTGATATTTTTCTTTACCGAAATAACTGTTACGGCGAAAGTGTTCACAGTTATCCTCATGCGTGATGAAATAATTGAAGTGTTACATATAATTGATAGCGATAAATTCGTAGGTGACAATGGAAAAAAAGACGGAATCCTTTACAAAACTCAGAAAGGTTACACGTTAAGTTGGAAAGTGTACAACATTTTGGCACACGCAGCTTATATTTTTGATATAATTGCTCCAATATTCCTTGCTTTTATACGAGGAACCAAATCTGACTTGCCAGTATGCAAATATTATTTTCTGAACGATGAATTCCGAGATTATTATTTCTTCCCTTTGTTCTTGTACCAAGCTATTGGAATGTATGGGCATATGACATACAACGTGAATATTGATACATTGAGCGCGGGTTTCCTAGCTATAGCTGTAGCGCAATTGAAATTGCTGAATAATAATTTGTCAAATTTAAAATTATCAGTAGAAGAATGCGAGCTACCCAAACAAATTCAGGACAAGATTCAAATGACGAGGCTCAACAATTTGTTGCGGCACTATGAAGCCATTCTGAAGTAAGAACAAATGAAAAATCAAATGATTATTAACTGCTGTTACATAATATTTACTTACGTTGATTGTTTTAGTTATTGTGGAGCAATTCAAAATATTTTATCAATATCATTGTTCATTCAATTCGGTGTTGGATCCCTGATAATATGTGTCGTTATGTGCAGTTTATTGATGGTAAGAAAAACTGTTCCTCTTTCATTTATTTCGACATACGCAGATTTATCTCAAGTATGCTAAAGTTATTAAAAGAAATCAGGTTTACCATTTAACATTGCTATTATGTCCTTTATCAGTAATTGTCATAATACTTTTGATCGTGCATAATGAACCAATATTTACGTTCTTGCTTTATTTTCAGCCAGCATCAATGGAAAGCAGATTATTCATGGTGATTTACTTGCTAATGATGACTGGACAAATTTTTGTACCAGGTTATTTAGGGACCTTGCTAACTTACGAAGTAAGATAAAATATCAATGATTTTTTTGTTGAAATATTTTTTTAATTTTTTTTTTTAATTTGGTGTTTTATTTGTATTTTTCTAGAGTCAAGAATTAGTCACAGCGGCGTACAACTCTGAGTGGTTAGTGAGATCGAAATCCTTTAAAAGGAGCTTCATTCTCTTCAGGGAACGAGCAGCGAGACCGATAAAGATTTCAGGTTTAAAAATGTTTCCTCTGTCCCTCGTCACTTTTATTGGAGTAAGTACTATTATTTAAGGCATATAAATTATCACTATACACACTTATCAATCTATGGTACAGACGAGAGCAGGTCAACGTATACGAATCTAACAAATTTTACCAATCAAATATTAACCTACCGCCATTGCGATAAGGTTGAAAATCTATCCCAGAAATTTGACAGATTGTGGTAGCTTGAAGTGCTGTCGTCTGTACAAAAAAAGGAGTTGTTTGAAAGGAGTTATGGTACAAAAAGGACTCTTAAACGGATGGATAGATTTAGATGCGATTTTTTAAGTCGAAAGTGGTGGTTTTTAAACATGTTTAATTATTTTTATTTCTGACTGTATTGTATTGTATTTCTTTGTATTAAATTTTAAATGTTTAATTTGGTAGTATAATCTCTAGTGTCAATTCTAATTTACATTCCGTAATTCACTCCCCTTTACTGCAATTTATTTAAAATTAAAAACACTAGTAGTAGTCGAAGTACAATTAATAACACCCGTATTTTTAATAAGAAATAAACCGTAAAAAAATAAACGGAATTTAATATTGTAACATACTGTTTCAGATTATGAAGACAACGTATTCTTTCTTCACGTTGATAAGAAATGTTCAAGGAAAATAGACCCACTGTTGTTCTAAGAAGAACTTCACACTCGCAGGTTACCTACATATTTTTAGAATTTTCACCTTTTATATTAAGAAATGGAAATCCATACTAGAACTTGTCACGTTAGCAGCACGCGTGTTCAATTTAAGAACGTGGTTGAAATAAAATGTAATTAAAAATAACGATTTTGTTTTGAACTCAAGGCTTATTAGTAGGTACCATGGAGAAAAAAATACCGAGGTAGGAACCTAAAGCTTATCAATTCGATAGATCTAATTTATTGAAATGGGCAAAATATCTAGCGTAAAATAAAGTGTATCCCGTGAATCTATGTTCACTTAGTAGACGAATCGTAAAAAATAATTTACAAACTTTCGTGCTACCATGCAAAAAATCCGTCGGCGCAAAGTTTGCAGCGTGTGAAAAACTAAATTGCTCGTTGCCAGTCGACGCGCATGAAATTTCTAGCAAGTTTAGTGAGTATAATTTTCCGGCGTCCACGAGCACGCTCGGCACAATGAGCCGACGCCCGCAGCCATCATTAAGGTGTGTATGCGCCGCGCGCGCTGCCTCTTTCTTCCCTATTTCCACTTCGATGACTTTTCCATGTGAATGTTTGCTGGCTGAATTCTGTTACTCCTCTTAATAACAATTTGCTAAGTATTCTGCCTGAGAAAAAGAAACGGGATATTGCCAATTATTTTCCAAATGAAATGGCGATCTTTATTTGTAGTTTTTTAAGCTAATTTAAAATTATTTCTTGGAAATGAAATAAGTAGCGTAGATGCACAAAATTCTGTTGGTAGCCGATTAGAATAAGTCAATAAATGTGTCTAAGAGATATCGGCTTTTATTTTATCTCTAATGCAAGTAAAGTGTTGGTATAAAGGTAATTGTGTGTTACGATTTCAAACTAGTTTTTTTTATTGTTTCTAATAGACAATGATTTAAAAAAAACCGTAAAAACAAAATGAGTATGTAAGCGGTCTCATACAAACGTACTCTAAAAACGTAGTCTCTCGCGAAAACGTTATGTGTCTACTAGTTCGAAAAAGTTTGTTATTTATCTTCTTAATTGTATTGATTTAGTAAATGTACCGAAGAGTGAAGTTGGTCTTTAAGTTTGGTTAAAGTGAAAAGTTTTACTTCCCGTAGCATGTTGACTAGTAAATTAATGATTAATGAATCGTGCACAAGTCCAGGCGTTTAATTACTCTCATTCAATAAGTACGAAGTAAAATTGACAGTTAACTGAAGTCTCTATTTATGTTTAGTCAAAAGTCGGTGTTTTTTTTGGGAAACCTCTTGCCTGTTTGAAAGTTATTATTTAAAACTAGTGACTCATCTCGGTTTCACATTGCGGTATAACATACTCGGAGTAACTGATTTAAACTGAATAAAAAATCATTCTGTTGCTTTGTGAATTTTGAAGCACTTAAAGACCTAGAAAAATAATAATACGAGGTATTTCGTAGCAGACTGCTACGCCGTAGAAGTCACAGCTACGCCGTAGCTCTCAAAAATACATCATTTGATAATTCCTTTCTCTTTAAAGCAAACAAATGTCCCTTAATTTAAACTGATATAAGGCTATCCTTCCATAATGTAAAATAAGCAAGTACCTACGTTACGCTATTTGCTTAGGGTAATTAATTTTTGAGGGGTAAATCTACCATCATGTAATTAGCAGAAGGTCGTGGCCAAGGATGCCTTCAAGTATATTTGTACATAAACCGCGATGCTCCCTTTTTATTGTTATTGCAGAGAATTTTGTACGGAGAGCAAAAATGAAGCTAAATTAATGATTTAAGTCAACGTTTGAATTGTACAAACAATGAAAACAAACCTTTATGTAGGTAATACATTCAAGCAATTCGTATTAAGTCATTAGTATGTTATTAGGTAATTAAATAGTATAACAATTATCTGTTTTTAATATGGCGTATCGTCCTATCGAAGGAAGGTCAGTGCATAGATTAAAGCTATTGTCATCTTTAAGTACGTTAAAAAGTATCTATCGATCAGAGTTTTTAGTTTGAAGTTCTATTGACATTTTCACTCTTCCAATATTTAAAGAAAAAACATGATACAGCACAAAAATAAAAGACTGATTTCACTACATAACTATGATTTAAAAAACAAATGAAATGAACGAACGCTGCCCCCAGCGTAATTGATACCCTCAAAAGTATCCCATCAGAAGTTATAATATTAGTATGCATTAAATGAGCCGTGTGCGGTATCCGAGGCTTCCAAGAATTAAACGCTGAAGATTTTCATGCCAGCGGCGCCCCCTACCGAACAACCCTTGCAATTAAAACGCACCCGAAGGGTTGCACCGCTTTCCAAATTGCAAACACGTCCATTGTTTTAATCTCTCTCAGAATCCTGGGTATAACTGGAATGAAGACTCCTATTTTAACATGACCCCTTCATCTTCAACACTTACGTTGAATGACTGTCAATCAGAGAGCTCTAGATTAGCTGGATGGTTTCAATGCTGCGGAATTCGTTGACGTATACTTGATTGAAATATTAATGTTGAGCTTTCTTACGGTCAATAAATGTTGAATAAAACTTGATAACATCTTCATAACATTTTCTTTTAAATAAGCTAGGCAGATACTTTGTGAACTTCCCTTTAGGTAGTCCATAATATTATTAGTGATGTCACGTCCCTACATTTGCCGCTGAGAATAGGTGTAATTACTTAATACACAATAGAAAAGAATTGGATTATAAGAAAGGCGTAATAGGGGCTAAATACATAATGATATGTCTTTGTTTTACCATTGTATTTTCTATAGAAATTGAGGCTTGCATTGAAAAAATAACCGATGAAAGAAAACTGTCATGGTCAGTATCATGTCGTCGGATCAATCGAGAATGTCTGATTCAAAGTTGAACGTTTTGAAAATTTTCGTACTTAGTTTTAGAAGGCAGAATGACCTCGATATATTTCGAATACTTTTTATTTCTGTTCTATTTGTCGCGCTTTTTTTTTCAAACTGTTACAAATAAAACCATTTTCTTACCGATTTTCCAAAAGTTTATTTTTTGTGTAATAATGACGTTCAAGGCTGATTGTCGGCTACGGCGGCTGTATATTATAGTGTACAAGCATTTGTGCTGACACAGGTGCACTGCCCATTCCCTCACTCACATAGCCCGATGGGACGGAAAACCCCGGAGAGAGATCAATTGTGTATAAACTACGCAAACGGCATGATTATTTATTTTGCCGCCTTTACTAAGAAGCTGTTTGTACCAAGAAGCCGTTACTTACAATAGAGCGATTAACGAATGAGATTTCACGTATCGCTAATAGGTGGCACCACCTGCGCTAAACTCATTAGTGACGAAACTTCGAATTGTCGTCAATTAAAATTTACTAACATGGTTATGGCCACAAACGAAGTCACGTTGATTTTGGCACGTGATATTTGCTAATAACATCATTATTATTTATTTATGTTTTGCTATTAGAGGTATTATTGAAGGTAAATAAGTTTTACTATGTAAAATTTAAAGCGTCATAATAGGAAGGGAGCTAAAAGACTGACTCTAAAATGCCACGATAAATTAGTCCATGCAAAGTAATCACAAAAATTCTACCAGGAAAGTTATAGTTTTAGTCAATTCTCAAAAAAAAATATTGTTAGTGCAAGAGATAGTCTATAAAATAGAGCTGAATTAAAATCTATTTAATCGCAGTTACTACTTTCAAAAGAAAAACTTGTTTAATCACATCTTTCATGGACTTGGGAACAGATAAACTAAAAGTTTAAAAGCTTTGATGAATGAACGCTGCAATCGTCACCGCAACGCCAATGACCGACTTTCATGAATAAATTAATATTTTTATGCGATTAAATCCAGTTTATTAGTTTCATTTCACTTTGACTGCTCTGAAACTGGCGACTATTAAATTTTTATAGGTCACATAAAATATTTTTCAGTTTTAATTCGGTCGCGGATTTTAATGATTTCTGGCAAATAAAACGTCAGTTTATGGTTTTAATCGGTTTGGATATAGCCTTCAATGGCGTAAAATTATTTTTATTTTAAAATAATTTGTTCTGTGCATTAATAGAGTTGGTTTGGGCTGGTCAGCAGAAACGATGAACATAAAAATATGTACTTAAGTACCATTCAAAACCAAAACGTTGTTACAAACAGGGATTAGTTAAACTCCACGATGCTCACACTTGGGGATAATTTCGCACTAACATTGCATTCCAACTACGACATGCAAAAGTAGTCTTACAATAAGACAGAAAAACAATGCAAAGTTTGTCTATTTACATAGTTATCACGGCGCATTCACATCGTCACGCGGGAACTGGCTAATGGCGGGGCTCATTACGCAACTCCTTACAGATATTGTTGGGGAAAAATAATTAGAACTCAGTGTTAAATTACTTATTTTTAAAAGTACAAGATACTTTACTTTTTTTAAGGAATGTTCCACGCTTTAGTGAGAAAATATTCAGTATTTCCCGTGTAAATTTAGCAGATTTACTGAATCATTAGTAGCATTTAAAAATCCCCGTAGCTGTCAAAAAATAATCAATAAATAATATTGTAGATAAAATAATTTAAGACCCTTCAAGAGCTCATCAAGATTAGCGCTTAAGTCCAAAATCACTTGCACCAAACAGATTTGTATCTCCAAAGTGTTTTGGTACTTAGTAACAAAAACTCATTTTGCCTTCGTTTGAACACTGGCCGTGTATATTGTGCGGAGGCTAGACAAGGGCTCTCCAGTTAGTGTTAATGAGCTTGGTCATTACCGAGCGTGCGTGCCCCGGAAACAAGTTTCTGCAAGGAAACTTAAACCATAGTAGAAAGAGAGGAAGTAGGTTATCTTCACACAAACGTACCGCCCATGGCTTTTTTTATCGATGGGAAATCATCAGATGACCCTTCCCGCTGTGGGTGATAGCGTGAGGGAGCGTCAGACTTTTACTGACTAAAACCCACCGTTTTCCTTCGGGAGCCCTTTGTGTGGCAGGGCCGCGGTAACTCTTTCGAACAATCCCGCAGCCCCGGCAGGCTCTCGCCCTAGTGAGCCCCGCTGAAGAATGTCTTGATGACAGCGACACTGCATCTACGGGTCGCCGCACGCATACATGCACAAAATCTCGACCCGTTTGTCAGTGCGCCAGTCAGGCGCATTGTTTATGTGTGCGCAGTGTGTCTGTATGAAGATAACCTACTCGTTCTCTTTCTACTACACTTAAACACCTTCCCGGGTACATGAGTCTAAGAAATCATAAAAGCTGACGAGTAATGTAGCTAGCACATGCCTTTGATAGTGTGAGTATAAACGTTTTGCAAGTGCCAACAGATTCAAGCAGTTTCTAAGTCAAATGAGTTTTCTCAGAATTTATAGATTAGATTTCCTAGTAGTACGTTTACCTTATAAAATGAATAGATGTTATCCCATATTCTTATTCCTTTTCCGTACATTTGATCGTCATTTTTATAAACTATACTGTTATTCTCAGTAAAAAAAACACCAGGTTGCACTCCGGGAGTGCAGGCAGAAGTGAAAACATGAATATAAACTTAATGCGTTTTTAATATTTTTTTGAGATTATGGAATGAAGAAAGAGCACAACTACTTTTTATTGTCATCACTTGCTCTCGATATTGAGAGTTTCTCAAAAAAAACTTTTGTCCCCATGACTGTACTGGAAGGTATACTCCAACACGATTAAATATAATCAAAATTCAAGCACGACCCCATCTATGATTTTGAAGAATAAAAACTATACTCGTACTTTCATACTTGACTAACTACTTGACTTTGAAAAATTATAGATGGCGCAACACATTTTTTCTCACATGTCTTTCCTCGATTTTGAGGGTTCTGGTTTGGGCTAAAATTATTCAAATAATTATATATTTTGAGTTTATTGCTGGGGCCTGGATGCTAACCTAAAGATACTCCGGCACCATTTCATTTTATAAAAATAAAAACCCAAACTCCATCTATGATTTTAAATGATAATTACTAAGCCTGACACTATTGTCAAATTTCACATGTTTGAAACGTCATAAAATATCTTACCGACCTGTACTTACGGAATTTCTATAGAATTTCGGGTTTCACGATTTCGGGTTTCACATTTCGGTCACGTGATACCTGTCGCGAGTTTATATATTTTTCCCCATACAAAAAGTGCTCAACGCCGCTAAAGAAGTTTTCACTTCAAAAATAACGAGGTTGGTGGTGTACCTGAGTTACGCACAAGATTATTTCTTGGTTGATTAATTTAAACCATCAGTAAATTAAATAAATAAACAACAAGATTCAGTGGCTAATTTATTGAAGCTAATGATATCAAAACACAGCGGTCGCATTACTTTGTTAATTACACAATGTCAAACTTCATTAGTGCACACACAACAAAATTAAATTTCGTTGAGTCTGAGTTTGAGTACGAATCTTATGCCGGCCATACACGCTACGGTCTACCGGAGAGGTCCGCCTGTGCAGGTATGCCTGCGCAGGTAGACCGGAATGTGTGTGGGAATAGACCTGTGCAGTTTTTTTAACCTGCACAGGCGACCGGCGCAAGATCGAAAATCGATTCTTTTGAGTGACACCGTACGGTGTACCTGTGCGTGTGTGCGCGTACTCCGGTCGCCTGCGCAGGTTGCGCCAGTCATCAGTTCATAGAGGAAAGTAATATGTCGGGTATAGAGAGCCCTCTCACAGATTTTTTTGTTGACTGCAAATGTCAATTGATTTTTTTTTTTGACTTTGAAAAAGGAATTAGGTACATATATACTAAACTTCGTCTTTACTAATTTGCTTATTTGTAATATGATAAAGTTTTACTGTGATTTTATGATAATAAAACTTTATCCACAAATGTCACATTATTAACTGTGTTTTCAAAGTCGTTTTTAGTCGTTTATCGTCTACATTCGATGCCATCGTAAAAAGAACTGAAGATCGCTCCGATACACCGGAACTTCCCCACACACGCTACCATTGTTCGGTTGACCTGCGCAGGCATACCTGCACAGGCGGACCTCTCCGGTAGACCGTAGCGTGTATGGCCGGCATTAGAGCACATACACGTCTGGAGCTGCCATTCATGCTATGCAAAGTAGAAACATCTCGCAATTTACGCGCGGTATATGAAGCAATGAAACAGATACTCAATGAGAACTCACCCATTCTCGATCTTGAACTGAAAACCGGGAATCTTCTATTAAATGAAACTCTTTATTCTCTTTTCAAACTTTATATTTATCCCTTTTCAGAGACCACTATTTGTAATTAATTTCGAACACAGTACAGTACCTGTGGCGGTGGGAAGCCACGGCAATATCATCTCCGGTAGGTTGAATGATCTAACGAACGAGTACTAACATAGAACAACATTGTGCTTACTTTATTTGACTGACTAATGTGAGGACCGTACTAACTAAACTCCATGTATTATGTTGAAGGTTTAACACTGGTTTATGTTCGAATTATGGGCTTAGTGACGTCATTTTACATAACAAATGTTGATGGATTGCTCACAGCTTTGTTACAGGCGTGGTCCTTTGTTGAGCTTTTTGTATTCTGCAATTTATGAATGATTTTGCACAGTGGTTTTGTCAAAGTAAACTATATTTTTACTCGTGAGTACAAATCGTAAGTATTGTTAAAAATAATTATTATAAAACAATGGGTGGTCGAAATGATATAGTGAAATGATATTTTGAACGAAATATTACACATTAGAAATAAATAAATTGCTAACATAATAAACAATCGAACTTAGCAATCCCACTAAACTAATTTCCTATAAATCCCAACTTCTTTACTGAAGCGGGACAAACAGCTGACAAAACAAAACACAAACATTTCCAATTCCATTTCCAAACAGAAACAAATGCCTTTTTGTTCTGCCATTAAATAAATCCATTACAAAAATAGTTTGCTTTACCTACCCAATTAATTTGTAAAATCACAAGTCGCATCCCCGGCTTTCAAGTATAATTTAAACATTACAGTAGGATTCCCGCTGGGCTGGGATTAATCACTGGCTGTTTAAAAATTCAAATTATCCATTCTACGAGGCTACTTTTCGGATTCGTTCGGAAAACGAGAATTAATATTTAAAATTTTAGAAGCTTCAACTTGACTGTAGTTACTGAACTGTTTGGTGTATTTTTTAATAAATATTTTGTTTCATGCGGTATGTATTTGTCAGATTATACCGCACATAGCCCTTGTCTTATTTTTTTATTTTTCTTAGTATACCAAGCTTTAAGTATTGTTCTGGACAAATTCATCACATAATAAAATATTCTTCAAACCTCTAAAAGCAAAAACTCATGCCAAATTCGCGCCATCATTAGACTGTATCGTTTGCACCAAACAATGCCTCCACTTACCCGACACATACCTACTTGTACGCAGAGCAACGCAAAACGTAATCCAAAACGTACTTCACACTAGGTAGCCTCACAATCTCAAGCAAAACAATAGCAGGTAAAGAGCTTCCATCGGAGAGGGATGATGTTCTCCACGTAACGAACCCCTAGAGGCATGCTTTATCCTCTGAATAAAAATAACACCGTGTACACAATCAGTTGATGCTACCTGTAAACGTCTTCCTTTGGGCGCAATACTTTTTTCCCGACAGAAAAATAAAAGCCTATCTAGGTTCTGCGGACGCTGATAATGGATTCGGGCTTATAGTTCTACAAAAACAAGGGCTTTTACGGCTGTAGGTTTTAAATAAAAAAGTATGCAAAACCTAGTATATGGCGAGATAAACAGGTTTCATTCTGATGTTACGTTTATGGGCTCGTGAAAAATTGCGATGATATTGTTGTTTGTTTAAGTAAAGAAAGATGTACAAGATAAACAGTAAGAGGTGGTGATACTAAAAATATTTTTTATGACCTAGCAATGTTTTTTTGCTTTATGTTTACTATTTTTATAATTTTCGTAGATGCATTGTGCACTAAATATTCAAGTTATATATCTACGCAAATGGCGGACTATCGAAAAACAGAAGTAGCTAAATGCATTTCATATAATGACAAAAAATTTAACCACGAAAGAGTACAATTTCATATTCATAAAAACAAGTATCATCACATTATAATGCACTGAAAAACTCAACCTCCATAAAAGCAAACAACTGCATTTAACGAGTATACCTGTATTTAAAAGCGAATAATAGTTGAAAGTGTTCCAACTATGCTGAAATAGAGCATCACTAGTTTTCGAGCAACAATTTTCGTTCGACGCTGAAAGTTACCTGTTGAAACTGAAGTTTATCATACGTGAAAATAACACAGAAACTTCGCAACTTTCGCCAGCGGGACAACAGTTTTCACTTCTATAAGCATAATATACGATAAACTTCTTTATTACATGAAACACAGGCTAAACTGTCGCCCAATAGTCGGACCAATGGTGTGTTGACAGTTTATTTTGAAGATGATCATAATTCTATTAAAACTTTTTAGTCAGTAGGTATATCGATCAGATACCTGATTGCAATGTTTGCAATATTACTATTCAACTCCATACTGGTATGAGCCCCATCATATTATTTCTATGTAGATAAGTTTATAAATTAAACTAACGTATTTTCAAAGGAAGAAAAAAAAACATTTCAGTCAGTTTCACTTTATCAGAAACAAATACATTACATTTTTTAATAAACAGTTGTTATATTAAAATTTCTAAATTTTACTCAGCGCAGTCATATTAAAAAAGTTTAATGTGCAGACAGAAAAATGTATGGTAAAGGATATGTTGCTGCAGACAGGATCATGCCCGGAGGCTCAATAAATTTAACTAAAATATAAAAATACAATAGTCATAAACAAATAAATTATAAAGACTAATCCTACTAATATTATGAATGTGATAATCGCTTTGAAGGCTAAACAAAATGAACTGCAAGGCACATAGGTAAATAATTTTCGGAGGTCTTTTTACTTTTATCCAAGTGTGGACAGTAGTTCCTTCGGGACGCGTGTGAAACCACGGGCGTAAACTAGTGTAAAATATGTTCACTTTTTACTTAATTTACTTTCTGATTTATCTTCTCTTCAGAGCTTTTCTGGGGCACGTAGAAGATTGAGTAGATTGTTTGCTGTATTATCTCAGCGGGCATCTCAGCTTAAAAAGAATTCTCCTGAAACAACGAACAGAATTCCGCGTTCAATTTATGAATAAATATTGACATGCAAGGCGCGCCTGAGGCGATTGATTGCGATGCACCACCTCGCTTACCTAGACACACTCAAGGAAAACGGAGTTCGTAAATATTGTGGAAATATATTTAGAAAATAAAACATGGCAGGATGAAAATCATTCAAGAGAAAGAAGAACTAGTTTTCGAAAATATGAACACCAGACTCACAACCTCGATATCAAAACGTTCGAAACGTGCGTGTCCTTTATGAATACAGTACTGTATAACGGTATTAAACTTCAGTGATTCGCCCTTCGAGATTACACTTATTTACTTGTAGTAGCACGGATA
>NWSH02000517.1:10935941-10947155 GCA_002382865.2 Heliothis virescens
TTCATGATATTATTCACCATAAACTTTTTTTTCTTGCCCAAACAGTTGGACATTTTCATAGAAATATGGTTTTTTATTTCACGATTCCGCCACGCTATCTAAAGTTATGACCATTGTTTTTATGCGTAAAAAATTTACAGTTATTTGAAATGCTCGAAAGTGATATTTTTCAGCCGGATAACGCTGAAGGTTTGGCTGTAATAGAAAAAGCAAAGAAGTTTAATAAGCTTTATTGGAATATTATCCTGGCTGTGTCGTTTGCTTCATGTGCCTCTAATCTCTTTCCGCCCATTATAGCGCATTTTATATTAGGGACTGAACTTGTGCTACCCATTTGCAACTACAGGTTTTTATCTGAGGATTTTAGACAAATGTTTGGCGTTCCATTATACCTATATCAAGGCTCAGCAATGATGTTTGACATGTTGTACAGTGTAAATATAGACACATTATTTGCGGGCTTGATGGTGTTAGCAATAGCTCAACTTGATATTCTTGGTATAAAACTGAGGAGGGTAACAGATAAAGAGGTACTAGAAGAAACAGATAGTGAAACATCTAGACAACATCGCGACAATCATAAAGAAGCTATTAAGAAAATAAATCATTGTATCATTCACTATGAAAAAATACACAAGTAAGTACTTAATCTCTTTAGTGTAATCGATTTTATCGTGATAGGGCCTTCCTTTTAAACAGAAACCACAGTATATACGCGTAATAAGTTGAGATGAATTTAAGGATTAATACTTGCATGTTCATG
Organism: Heliothis virescens; assembly: GCA_002382865.2. Lineage (NCBI taxonomy): Eukaryota > Metazoa > Arthropoda > Insecta > Lepidoptera > Noctuidae > Heliothis > Heliothis virescens. The sequence continues at coordinate 10,936,705 of NWSH02000517.1, forward strand.
AGCATTAAATTATTTTTCGACACTTAGCACACTTAACACTCATTTGCAGGTATTGCAGTCTAGTTGAAGATGTTTTTAGTATAACGCTGTTCGTACAATTTGGCATGGCATCATGTATCATCTGCATATGCTTGATGAGATTTACTATGGTAGTATAATTCCTTATCTTTGGTACTTATTATATTATTTTGGTTTACCAATAATGATGATTGATTTCAGCCAGCACCACTTGTTTATTACTTATTCCTTGCCACCTACATGTTTGTGATGATCCTACAAATATTGGTACCATGCTGGTTTGGGCAGAGGATTATAGATAAGGTAAATATTTAGTCCTTCCTTTGTTCGATTAATCCGCACACTATTTAGTGTTTTTGAAAGAGTTATTGGCCAGGACTACTGTGCGCGGGGTCTCCCGGCTCGATCCCTGAGGTGGGCCGAAACCACTGGGTGGATTTTAAGACATTTTCTTTCAGCAGCCCGAAGTTAAGAAGTTGCTGATTTATGCAACCGTGCATCGGAGAACGCGTAAATGTCGTTTCTGCACCCAATCTCTCTCCGGTCATGTCGTATTGCACCTGTATCTACGTAAATGCTTGTACACTATAATATGACCTTCGCAGCTGATAGACAGTCGGTGCATAAGCCATTAAGATAGTGTTATTTAAAATAGCAATTTTCTTTGTTTCTTCTCCTCAGAGCAATCTTCTGGCATTCTCTGCTTATGATTGCGAATGGACTTCTGAGACTCGCCAATTCAAGAGCAGCATGCGCATATTCATAGAAAGGGCTCACAAGCCCCTCTCTATTACAGGAGGGAAGATGTTCTGCTTATCACTAGTCACGTTTACTTCTGTGAGTATGAATTTAACACTATATATTTTAGTTTTACTCATTTAGAATTAACAATACTGTCGCATTCCAATGTCGATATTTTTGTGAGATCCTTTGGCTCGTTCTTTAAAGTCTATGTGTCTACGAAAAAGAAATCTCTCTGGCCGTAAATTGTCATCTATAAATAAAGTTTTGTTTTCAATTAATAATTTTGTATCATTTCCAATATTTCAGATCATGAACACTGCTTATTCATTCTTTACTCTTCTTCAAAATGTGCAGTCTCGGAAATGAAGATTCTACAAATTGAAAAGCGTTAAGAAACCATTAATTATGTCTTGAAAGACTAGTGTATTTCATTATAATTAATTAAAATTCGCTTGTCATATCCAAAATTCCAATCTATTAAGCAACGCTTGCTGTTTATTTACGTTAACTTCATAAGTTTTAGATAATGTTATCAATGATTGATTACCTTTTAAGATGAAATAAATATTTTAAGTAAACCCACAATGCTTACAAATTTAATGTTTAATTTTAATGTCAATTAACTAAGAATAATCTTGTAATTTTAACAGAATCTAGCAAGGTAATTACATCTACTATATTGATCACAAAGACATCGATAAATTTTCTAATAAATTAGTGAAACATGACAGCTCTTCATTTAAAATGCTCACTTTAATGACATCTAATCGTCTAGACAAAGAATGATATGATATAGACTATAATGTATGTCAATATAAATCCTTTATGATGGTAGTTACGAGTATGCCTGTGACTGAATCGTCTAAATAGCAAGAAACTTCCAAAACTATGTACATGTTTATTTAAAAGCAGCCTACTTGATGCAATTTCATTATCCAAATTATTGTATTGCCAGAGGTACAGTAGCGGTCATAAGTGCACTGCCAGTCTCAAAGAACTATTGCATAGCAATATTAGTGGTACTTACGACCTTCTTAATTTTTGATCTTAGAAATCTATCTTCATATTTTATCAACTTTTCTAGTCACATAAATTATTCCGATATTTGCTGTTATTGATTGGTGAACATAGTTACCAGCGCTTGTGTTATTAATAGTCGATCTTTTACTTCACCGAATCCTCTGTATTGTCAAATACGACCAAATTGGTGATTTCAAATACTTATAGAAAATAATAATTTAATAGATTACACGTGTAGACGGTCAGTACGTTGATGCATAATGCATCTTCAAGGTCGCCTGTGGACAATAAATACACTGTAATTTTTACAAAGGAATTAGCTTTCTTTTGTTCCCTTTGTGTATAATAAAACATTCCAATATGTGTTTGGTCTTTAATTAAAAAATAAGTGCATTCTAGTATAAAAAGTCTTAATCACAAGATAATGTCACAAGTAGAACAAAAGTGAAGGGGACGTAGACTCTATTAGTACTCGCGTTATTATTTTGTACAAGTTTAAGTACGTTGATTTCTCAAATCTATTGGATTCATACTGCAAGATACATAACTCGTTCGCAATCAAAATATTTTTCATAATGGACTTTCGTCAAATAGACTGCTTTAAAATCAACATGAAGTTTTTGAAATTCCTTGCAATTTGGCCAGGCGAAGACTTTACTCAAAGATACAAGTATTATTCTGTAGCATTTCTGACGGCCTACTTCATTATATACATGATATTATTCACCATAAACTTTTCTTTCTTGCCCAAACAGTTGGACATTTTCATAGAAGATATGGTTTTTTATTTTACCGATTGCGCCGTGGTATCTAAAGCTATGACCATTATTCTTATGCGTGAAAACATATTAGTGTTATTTGAGATGCTTGAAAGTGATATTTTTCAGCCGGATAACGCTGAAGGTTTGACTGTATTAGAAAAAGCAAAGAAGTTTAATAAGATTTACTGGAATATTACAGCGGCTGTCTCGTTTACTTCAAGTGCCTCTCATCTCTCGCCCATTATAGTTCATTTTATATTAGGGACTGAACTTGAGCTACCCGTATGCAGCTACGGGTTTTTATCTGAGGATTTTAGACAAATGTTTGGGGTTCCGTTATATCTATATCAGGGCTCAGGAATAATGTTTCACATGATGTACAACGTGAATATAGACACATTTTTTGCGGGCTTGATGGTCTTGGCAATAGCTCAGCTTGATGTTCTTGATATAAAACTGAGGAGAGTAACAGATAAAGATGTACAAGAAGAAGCAGATAGTGAAACATCTAGACAACATCGCGACAAACATAAAGAATCTGTTAAGAAAATAAACCATTGTATCGTTCACTATGAAGAAATACACAAGTAAGTACTTAATCTCATTAGTGTAATTAAGTTGAGGCCGGTTCTTTTCGCCTCGATTTTATGATGATAGGGTCTTTGTTTTAAACAGAAACCACAGTTGATGACTTTATGTTCTTCTGCTTCAAACTATAGTGCTTCTTTAACACTCATTTGCAGGTATTGCAGTCTAGTTGAAGATGTTTTCAGCATAACTTTATTTGTACAATTTGGCATGGCATCATGTATCATCTGTATATGTTTGATGAGATTTACTATGGTAAGACAATTTCCTATCTTTGGTTTAATTTATATTATTCTGATGTACCAATAATGATGATTGATTTCAGCCAGCACCACTTAGCTATTACTTATTCCTTGCCACCTATATGTCCGTGATGATCGTACAAATATTGGTACCATGCTGGTTTGGGCAGCGGATTATTGATAAGGTGAATATTTTTTGTACTTTATTGTTCGATAAATCCATACATCCAGGACTGCTGTGCACGGGATCTCCCGTTTCGATCCCTGGGGTGGGCCGAAACCGCTGCGTGGATTTTAAGACATTTTATTTCAGCAGCCCGGAGTCTAGCAATTGGTGATTGATGCAGCTGACGGACAGTCAGCGGATAAGCCATTAAAAGAGTGAATATAATTTAACATAGCAATTTTCTTTGTTCCTTCTCCTCAGAGCAATCTTCTGGCATTTTCTGCTTATGATTGCGAATGGACTTCTGAGATTCGCCAATTCAAGAGCAACATGCGCCTATTCATAGAAAGGGCTCACAAACCCCTTTCTATTACTGGCGGTAAGATGTTCTGCCTGTCACTTGTCACTTTTACTTCTGTAAGTATTGATTCAACACTATTGGTCTTACTACAAAAAAGTTAAACAGGCGATCGTCATGTGTTTAAGAAAATTTTGTATGGAGAATTTTCTAAAACACGTATCTCACGTGTGTTATCTTTTTACGTGTATATATTTTTGGTTTGTCTTAAGGTAATAATTTTGTGTCATTTCCAATTTCAGATTATGAACTCTGCTTATTCATTCTTTACTCTTCTCCAAAATGTGCAGTCTCGGAAGTAATCATCTGTGAGTATTTTGTTCATTTTTTTTTTGTTTTATATCTATATATGGTCTGTTCGCGATAGGAATAGAAAGAAGTTTAATAAGGCTCTTTTAGGCGTCCATTTTAAAATAAAATTACAACAAAAATAATTTCGCTCCAGATTGATGTGGAAAAAATATACTTAATTAATTTAAATAACAGCCGTCACACTTATTTGTACATATTTAAACTATCTACTTTCTGAAATTATAAGATTTCCATTTAATATTGTTTATTTTTACATTCTGTTGTCGTGTCGACGTTAAAAAAATCTAAAAGAAGCAGGGTTAGAGAGTACTGGGAATGTTTTCACGTCACTGTCAATTTTCTCAGACAGTCTCAGACCAAGTCACAAAATGTATAATATTGAAAATGTTCGTTTAGTTAATTAATTATTTTATTATCCTTGCTTTATGATTCCACAGAATCATAAAAAAAGGAAAATAAAATAATTAATTTAATATAAAATACCACGCATAATTATTCTTATTTAACCTATCGACCTTATGAAATTATAAGCTTTCATTGAATATTGTTTTTTTGTAATATTCTGTCGATGTCTAAAATCTAAACGTAGCAAAACGTTTTCACGTATTTCTACCCAAACTAAAATCTTACTCTATTCCCTTCATAAACTGTGGCAGTACGTGAATTTTTCATTTTGGGAGTTAAGTCAAATATGATCTGTCAAATTTTGTCTAAATAAATGTCTGAATTTTCGTGATTTTGTTGTTTATTGTTACTGTTATTATTGCCCGAATTAAAAAATCGATTAAATTAGAGGAAGCGAAGCGGTAACTTCCACAAGCACTAACATATATTACGACAGAGAAATGGCAATCTTGCATTGCTAATACGATTAAAGAAGAGGAAAATTTTGCTGGTTTTTCAAACCATACAGACAGGTTTGCGTTGATAGATAGTAAAATAATTTACTGTATGCCATACATATTATTTATTACAATTATTTGAACTTAACTTGAAACAAAAGGTATCGCACTCCTGCTTCTGCGAGCCTCTTTTTTCTAACGTTATCGTGAACAGGGTATAGTTTGAAAATAGTAATTTTATGTCCTTATAAATTTCAGATACGGAGTTTGCCTATTCATTCGTTATTTCTTCACAATCTGCAATCTCGGAAATGAAGTTTCTGCAAATTAAAAAGCGTTAAGAAAACCATCAATTATTTCACGTCTTGAACGACTGTAGTGTATTTTATTATAATTAATTAAAATTCGCTTGTCATATCCAAAATTCCAATCTATTAAGCAATACTTGCTGTTTATTTACGTTAACTTCATTAGTTTTAGATAATGTTATCAATGATTGATTACCTTTTAAGATGAAATAAATATTTTAAGTAAACGCACAATGCTTACTAATTTTAATGTCAATTAACTAAGAATGGTCTTTTAATTTTAATCTAGCAAGATAATTATATCTATGTTGATCACAAAGACATCGATAAATATTCTAATAAATGAGTGAAACATGACAGCTTTTCATTTAAAATGTTCACTTTAATAAATTACAAAGTTAGTTGGAAATGTGTTAACTTGTGATTAATGAAGTCTGTCTATGTATTGAGTAACATGCCTTATCTATACATATGTATCTATATACCATATCTTTACATATAATAAAACAGTAAAAAAATCGTGTCCGTACACTAAATATTTTTTCAAAACAAAATATTTTGGGTTATTAAGAAAGAGTGAAATATCGATAAAAAATTTTTGTCTGTATGTTTGAAAGTTTGTCTGTTTTGCACACGCTAATCTCAGGAACTACAGGACGGATTTTGATGAAACTTGGCAGACACATAGCTTATACATCAGAATAAAATATAGGCTTTTTATCCGGGTACGGTAAATAGTCTCCTCGGGAAGCGGGCGAAGCCACTGGCAGAAGCTGTTTAAACATAAAAATCTTAAGAAAACAATTTAATTAGGAACTTTGAGTTACTATAAATCACACTTTTTCAGTAAATTTTGAGTATTACTTATTACGGAAAACCGGTCAAGTGTGAGTCGGACTTGCGCAAGCGAAGGGTTCCGTACCATTATCTATGAAAAATTAACGTTTCTATTACCTACAACTAGCCAAAGTACAAACATTTTTTGACAACAAAAAATAACTTTGTTTTTCATACAAATATACGAATAACAAAGTTATTATTTGCGGTTTCCAAAAAAGTGCTATATCTCAAAGACTGCCATCTGCATCACGTGCAAAATAATTTTCCTTAAAAGTTTATATGCCATCAAAAACATCCTGTAAAAAACCCAAGTCTCGCAGCTCAGTCTCTCTACCGTAAAAAGTTGTGAGATCCATGTAATACCAAGTCGGTTAATCTATTTAGTCTCTACTTAAAGCCGGACCGGTCTAATATAATTGTAATATTCATTGTGTTTTCATGCGATGGCCAAGTCGATCTATTTGTTAAACGTATGTAATAACTTAAGACAGAAGGTCCTTTAAGTAGAGACTAAATAGATTAACCGACTTGGTATTACATGGATCTCACAACTTTTTACGGTAGAGAGACTGAGCTGCGAGACTTGGGTTTTTTACAGGATGTTTTTGATGGCATATAAACTTTTAAGGAAAATTATTTTGCACGTGATGCAGATGGCAGTCTTTGAGATATAGCACTTTTTTGGAAACCGCAAATAATAACTTTGTTATTCGTATATTTGTATGAAAAACAAAGTTATTTTTTGTTGTCAAAAAATGTTTGTACTTTGGCTAGTTGTAGGTAATAGAAACGTTAATTTTTCATAGATAATGGTACGGAACCCTTCGCTTGCGCAAGTCCGACTCACACTTGACCGGTTTTCCGTAATAAGTAATACTCAAAATTTACTGAAAAAGTGTGATTTATAGTAACTCAAAGTTCCTAATTAAATTGTTTTCTTAAGATTTTTATGTTTAAACAGCTTCTGCCAGTGGCTTCGCCCGCTTCCCGAGGAGACTATTTACCGTACCCGGATAAAAAGCCTATATTTTATTNCAAATTTTTCTTGAACAAAGTAGATTACATATCAGCCTCCCCTCGTATGTAATAACTTAAGACAGAAGGTCCTTTAAGTACAGACTAAAAAGATTAACTGACTTGGTATTACATGGATCTTACAACTTTTTACGATAGAGAGACTGAGCTGCGAGACTTGGGTTTTTTACAGGATGTTTTTGATGATCACAACATAATTAGATTGGTTAAACTTAAATTACCAATAACTTAAAACTATGCAATTTAAACTACTACTTCTTTTTACGAAATGTTAAACAAGAGCTATAGAAGTATTATTCAAAATTAATGCATGTCCTCAGGAACACGGTGTATTATAAAGGTAATTTATTATTATTATATGAAAATAAATTAAACAAATTTTGAACTTATGGTAACATTGTAATATATTTTACATATCAGAAATCACACTTTTTAGGTGACATGATTCCAGACATGATGAAAATTCTGAGGTTATAGCTTAATTATTCATTTTCTCAATGAAAAGAGGATTGAAGCTTAACCTCAGTATGAATACTAATTTGTTAAACTTACGGCCGCTATGTCCTGACAGAAAATTACCCTACCTGTTTCGGATTTTTTAAATTTTGTGTGACCTCCATTAGCCTCGATGCAGCTAATGAGACGTCGGCGTCCACGCATGGAAGCCATAATATTTGCACAGATATTTGTGCCATGCAAACTATCCCATAACTGCATGCAATGGGATTTGAGTAGCTCAGGGTATCTCTCGCCCTGAAACCCCATCGGGTTTAAGTCAGGGGACCGAGCTGGCCAAGGAATAACTTTTAATTCAGGATGATGGCTAAACCATTCACGAACAACATTATTACGCTTATGCCTCCCTTACGTCCTCTGCAGGGTAGACATTACGCACCGTAGGCAACATAACATCGTTCAACACTTCCACTTTATTGACACTGTTTGCTCGCGTTGAAATAAAACTTAATTTACCAGGCACTTATCCACTCCCACATATTCACACATCTTTAGCTGGCGTTCGTTGATGAACACCTTCGGCATGGAGTCTGCGGCAAACGGTGCGTGCTGATGTGCCGAACTCATGCCCAAAACGCCTTGTTGGGATGAAACCATCCGTCTTATATTCAGCCACCATATAACGTCGCTGAGGTAGGCTAATAAGAGGTAGTCTTTCACTCCTATCACGACTCTTCAGACTACCATTTTCCCTCAAATCTCTTCACCCAACGCCTAGTAGTCTCTCTCTAAAAACAATAATATATATTACACACTTGCAACAAGCAATTGATCTATTTTATTTTATAAGTATCACATTAAATGTTAAAAAAATTACTTACGCATAAGCCGGTTTCATTCGATATTTGTGATATATTAAGACCATCCTAAGCTAAGATTAAAAATAAAGAAGGTCGTAAGTACCACTAATACTGCTTTGCAATAGTTCTTTGAGACTGGCAGTGCACTTATGACCACTACTGCACCTCTTGCTATACATCAATTTGGCTAATGGAATTGCATCAAGTAGACTGCTTTTAAATAAACATGTAGTTTTGGAAGTTTCTTCCTATTTAGACGATTCAGTCACAGGCATATTCGTCACTACCATCATACAGGATTTATTTTGACATACGTTATAGTCTGTCTTTGTCTAGACGATTAGATGTTTTATAGTCGATCTTTTACTACTTTTACTTTCACCGAATCCTTGGTATTGTCAAAAACGATCAAATTGGTGATTTCAAATACTTATAGAAAATTATAATCCCACCAAAAACATACTGTAAAAAACTAGCCAAGTCTCTATGGAACTGCTTGTTTATCTCTTAAAAGTAATGAAATCTAGACAAAGTCGTGCTGAGTCTTAGGTTCCTTACTACGATTTCTTTACTATAACAGTTAATATTATATAACTGGCCGTTGACGTGTACCCAATTACTTATAAAGAATGTTCAACGGCCAGTCATATCACATTAACTGTTGCAGTAAAAAAATCGCAGTAAGAAACCTAAGACTCAGCACGACTTTGTCTAGATTTCATTACTTTTTAGAGATAAACAAGCAGTTCCATAGAGACTTGGCTAGTTTTTTACAGTATGTTTTTGGTGGGATTTCACTTCTTTTTGTAGAAACATGAGCTTATTGACATCAATGTTGATATCTGTAATAGTTTGGTTGGGTTCTTCTGTTTTCTAATCAGGGTCACCAGGTACTCCAGATCTTCGATTATCCTAGTTTTTGTAGTTTTCCCTTTATGTAGCCATTGAACCATAACTCTGTATCAAATTTCAGCTCTCTGAGATTATGGGAAGTACTAGTCCTATTTTGATGATCATGAGTGAGTGAGTGTCGAAAATATGAAACTTTGCTTTCACTTAGCTTCGGAACGAAATTACCTACAGACTTGAAATTCTGGTTTTTAAGTATTATAGCTTTAAGTATTATAGCTTTCTGGATGACCAAAATTTCTGCGTTCTGGTCTTATCCAGAGGTTCTCAAATAGGGGCCTCAAAATGCGGCGAAATTGTTCCAGTAAAGGATGGTACGGCAGTGTTTGCTTTGCGCTCGACTTGGCGGGGGCACTGCCGTGCCCCCAAATTTTAGAAATGGGTTTTAGAACTATATTTTTTTACTGCATTCTTTTTGTACTGTGTGAAAATAAAGCTCTTGCGCGACAAATCTGTCTGCCAGAATATGATGGTATGGGAAAAGCTTGTGTGGAAGGTTTGAATTTCTTAAAACCAAGTTGCATCAGTCTGAGCTGGCAGTCAAATTATTATTAGTGACCCTATTCCTCTATGTTACTGCAGTTCTTNGATTACACGTGTAGACGGACAGTACGTTCATGCACAATGCATCTTCAAGGTCGCTTGTGGACAATCTTTACATTGTAATTTTTTAGAAAGGAATTAGCTTTCTTTTGTTCCCTTTGATCTACTATAATAAAGCCTTCCAATATGTGTTTGATCTTTAATTAAAAAATAAATGCATTCTAGTATAAAAAGTCTTAATCACAAAATAAGTTCACAAGTAGAACAAAAGTGATGAGGACGTAGACTCTATTTGTACTCGCGTTATTATTTTCTACAAGTTTAAGTACGTTGATTTCTCAAATTTATTAGATTCATACTGCAAGATACATAACTCGTTCGCAATTAAAATATTTTTCATAATGGTCTTTCGTCAAATAGACTGCTTTAAAATTAACATGAAGTTTTTG
>NWSH02000517.1:10947255-10961043 GCA_002382865.2 Heliothis virescens
TCATTTCCAATATTTCAGATCATGAACACTGCTTATTCATTCTTTACTCTTCTTCAAAATGTGAAGTCTCGGAAATGAAGTTTCTACAAATTGAAAAGCGTTAAGAAACCATTAATTGTGTCTTGAAAGACTGTACATAGTGTATTTCATTTAATTAAAATTCGCTTGTCACATCCAAAATTCCAATCAATTAAGCAATGCTTGCTGATTACTTACGTAAACTTAACTTCATAAGTTTTAGATTATGTTATCAATGATTGATTACCTTTTAAGATGAAATAAATATTTTAAGTAAACGCACAATGCTTACTAATTTAATGTTTAATTTTAATGTCAATTAACTTAGAATGGTCTTTTAATTTTAATAGAATCTAGCAAGGTAATTATATATATCTTGATCACAAAAACATCGATAAATTTTCTTATAAATGAGTGAAACATGACAGCTTTTCATTTAAAATGTTCACTTTAATAAATTACAAAGTTAGTTGGAAATGTGTTAACTTGTGATTAATGAAGTCTGTCTATGTATTGAGTAACACCCCTTATTTACATATAAAATGATAATATTTAATAATAAATTATGTAATCAGTTTTTAATTTAAGTCACAATTCGAAGCTTTGAACTTCACTTTGTGTAATGTACAAAAGTAATAAATCTTTGCTTACCTTTATTTTGTCTATCAATATATTTTATATTAATTTACTATGAATGAAAAAAAAAAACTTACAAATTTTAAGCAGTAAAACGCATATAATGCTTTTTAGAATGATTTCTTGGTTGACGCCCGTCACCTTCACTAATTGCATCTCATTTAAAAACTACTTCGCCAGCAATTAACCTACATTCATTAAAACCTTCATATACTTCGCATTTACAAATATTTTAATATGTCTTGGAAATGTACCAGCAAATTAATTCCTAGGGCTGGTAATTTGCTTTGAACTGAAATGGATGTAAATTAGAAATTTCAAGACGACCGACTAAAACGTGCGATGCATTTAAACACCTCTAGTTATTAATTAAGAATATACCTAGTTTTTGAGGAGGTGAGTGTAATTACAGGTGTGTTTCGTACCCCTTTGAACTCATCGTATATAAAGGTGGAACAGTCGCATGTTCGTGAAATAGTGAAGACAATCTTAGAGACTTAGCATGACAAGATGGAGTACCAACAAATTGATTGTTTCAAAATTCATTTAACAATCCTCAGAATACTCGGTGTATGGCCAACAGAAAATCCAAGTATCTACTACGTATATTTTTCTAGATTATATGTGTTTATATTCACGGTATTATATGTCGTGATATATACCATGAACTTCTACTTTTTACCACAACAATTGGAAATTTTCGCTGAAGAACTAATATTTTATTTTACCAACGTTGGAGCTCTATCTAAAGCGTTGGCCTTTATATTTTTGCGTGACAAAGTTAAGAAAATGCTTTCTATGTTAGAAAGTGAGGTGTTTCAATCTAACGACGCTGAAGAAATAAAATTGATAAAGGAAGCCAAGGAGAAATCCAATTTTTATTGGAAAATAACTGCTGGGTTATCAGTTTCTGCGAATACAGTTAATGTGTTCCTCCCGTTTGTGGTACATTTAATTTTCTCGGTTAAGCTAGAGTTCCCTGTGTGCAGATACTCTTTTATACCGGAAAAGTATGAAGCAATGTTTTTGTATCCAGCGTATTTGTATCAGAGTATAGGAATCACGTCGCATATGCTGTACAATGTGAATATCGACACATTCCTACTGGGCGTGATGTTTCTTGCTATGGCCCAACTGGATATTCTTGATAGGAAATTGAGGAAAGTGACCGATGTTTGTTTATATCCTGACGCCGCCCGCGGGTCAGTTGATAAGTTTATTGATGATCAGAATGCCGTATTAGAAATTGTTAACTGTATCAAACACTATGATGCTGTTTGCAAGTAAGTTTTTAATAAATATTAAGTCTTTTTTACTTTGTACACACTTTAAGCTAAGGAGACAAAAGTGTCCGAATTTATGATTGTATTTATTTTGGAAGATTAATTTGTGAGTAAATGAATTTTTGTATTTGTGTTTTCAGGTATTGTAAATTAATTCAAGATGCTTTCAGCGAGATTTTATTCGTACTATTTAGTTCTGGCTCTTGTAAGATATGCATGTGTTTATTTCGATTTACAATGGTATGTTCTAATTAATCCTTACTATTATAAAAATGTGAAAGTAACTCAGTCTCTCTGTCTGTCATGCTTTCAAGCTAAAACTACTGAACCGATTTAAGTGAGGCACACATGGCACACATAATATATAGTCTACAGCTTGTTAAAATACATTTACCAGGTCACTTTTTATCCAGACACGGTAAGCAATTTCCACGGAACACATGTGAAACCGCGGGTAACTGCTAGCATTTTAATATTTTATTATTTAGTCAATACATTAATATTTTCTTTTCAGCCAGGAGCAACACAATACTTTGTTTTCTTGACGCTGTATATAGTTGTTATGACCCTTCAAGTTATGGTGCCTTGTTGGTTTGGATCTCGACTTATTGAAAAGGTAAAAACAGATTTTGCTCAGTTTTCATATTGATACTAGACTGCTTCACAACTTTGATAATCTGTAGAGTAGATTTGTGAAGAATAGAATAGCATTTTAAATATATATTTTTTTAATATCAGAGAGTCCTAAAGAGATTATAATTAGATCAAAAACTGAATTTAAAATGAGTTAAGTTGAATGCATGAATTGCTTTGAGACCAGTCTGATTGGATTTTAAAAGTAAATTGGACTGTTAAAATATTTACGTCTTCATCTTACAGAGCAGTCAAATTACTTTTGCGGTATACGACTGCGACTGGACGCCGCGATGTCGCAGGTTCAAGAGCAATTTGCGATTATTAGTCGAACGAGCAAACAGACCCATCATTATTAAAGGGGGGAAAATGTTCATGCTGTCACTCGCGACTTTTACTGCGGTAGGTATCAATAAATTTGTGTCATCATCATCAAGCCTAGCCTGTTCTATCGGAGTTGACTAGATTGGAAAAAAAAGGCTCGGATTGAATCCTAAATATATGAACAGATGTGGATGAGTATAAGTACTTTATCCCAGAAGGATCTGCCATCGTAAGAGTGTTCTTACGATTGTCGCTTGCTTGAAGAGCTGTCATACTAGCAGATTTTTTGAGGTTTTTGGTCGCGTTCTGTTTAGTAAACAAGTGACAACTACCGATACAAACGAGAATACTTGAAAGTATGAGATAAGTTTTTATCCGTGCATGTATCAAAAACTGACCGTATACTACGCGCGATAAAATTCAGTAGTGTGAAAGCGCTGTTACTACGAGGTTCTGAAGGATCGCTAGCTCCTTCTATTATAGTTGTTGATGTTCTTTTTTGAAAGAAATAATAATTTTGTCTTCTTTTGTTTCAGATAATGAACTCTTCTTATTCCTTCTTCACTTTGTTGCGTCACATGCAATCTCGTTGAATATTGTAGCAAAATTTAAAAGTTACAGTTAGAAGTAGACTTTTTATCAGTATCTTATTGTAACTTTTTCAATTTTTTTAAACTTATTCATTTTTTTTAGTTATTATAATGATTTGATTGATTTCATCTTAGAGGACGAGAGCAAACTAACAAGTTCTTTTATTTGTCTATAACGAGGCCTTCATTAATAATTACGTAGTACCCGGATAAATTAGATGAATTCGCTTCCTTCAGGTATCGTTAATTATTTGCGTATTAATGAAGCTTGAATATTTATTTTACATGAGATATCCTTATCAGCATAAGTAGATTCATAAGAAGTATCGTAGTTATTACTAGAACAAAAAGAAAATTGTAGTAGGTATATTGCAGCTGTTCCACTTTCGAAACTCGTAGTTTTCCTTTTATTTTACTTCACGAGCAGCAAAATAAATATAGTGAACACATGAATAAATAGTCGTTTCTCGACGAGGGAGTACAATTTTTTCTTGGCATCTGCGAGGAACAAACGTCACACACAAGGTTCGGGGACAATGGTCCCGTTCAACAGTTCATCTGTTAGCCGGTGGCGGTAATAAGGCGTGTTTTTGCCCGAACACACAACGGAAAAGGAAACAATGATTTTGCTCGTGACTAGATAAATAAGATGTCCGGACGTGACGAGGGTACCATTACAGTTTTTATGGATTCTTTCAGTGGGTATAGCACCACCCGCTCCACCTGGATCTCTTTGTTTAGGTCCGAGTACATTGTCTATCTGCGAATGCGAACATTTTTATCGCACCTCCACTGTCGAACAAGGTCGCAACCTGAATCGAATTCGTAATCATTAAGTATCACGTGAAATCTGTCGCGAAAATGGAAATTGTAATTACGGACACAATGGCAATGTATCCATTTGTTTCCATCGATGAAAAATGGATAAAAATTGCGCCCGCACACGTCCTTCCGTCGCGCCGCCTGCAAACGATGATTTAGTGGCGATCCCTGGATTTATAGAGCGGCCCGCCCCGCCCAGTGACTTCAATGAATAATAAATTGAAGATCTTTTTCGATATTATTGATACTCCGGGTATCTTCGTGTGATGTATGTTCGGGTGAGAATTGAAACCCTTTTATTAAAACATATATTACAGGACACGTCCCGACGGTGACACTGAATAATACGCTCCTTGTTGCGACTATTCTTTGCGGAGCTCTCTCTTATTTCGGATTTTATTACTCTAGGATTATTTATTACATTGTCTGTACAATATACTTTTGTAGAGATTCGTCGGGATATAAATCCTTTGACTTTATTATATTATGCTAAAGTGCATGCCAAATAGAATATTACGCAAGTTTTTACGTAATCATTTGGAGACGTAAGTAGTTTAAGTTAAAGTAAACCCGTGAACCGCGCTGCAGCAAAATGTCTTTAAGAAACCTCGTGCACAAGATTCTGTTGCAAACTGCGCTTGGTAATCAAGACTGTACGTTAACTTGGTGGCTTTCAAAATTCTGACAACAGTTATCGTCGCTAGTTGTCAGGCGTACAAGTGGAGGAGTTGGATGTTTGAATTTGCCAAGCTAATTCCGAAGGGCGTACGTACCAGTTTGTCTTGCCGAGGCGCGTTGTCGGCACTCGCGAGACGTACCTACCCACGACAGCGGCAACGCAAACATATGGTAGTGGGGTTAAAACTTGCCCCGCATGTAAAATTAGTTAAATAACTCCCCGGGAATCTTCACTCTCTGTATGGAAACACGTCTTTGCTCTAAACCCGAGCAAATTAGACTAGCGAACTTGCACACATTAAGCTCGCTTTCTAAATTAATCTACGTACTGTGGCTAATTAAGAAAAAACATTGTTCGTGAACTGGAATTTATGTTTGTTTGTGTTACAAATTGCGAAAGCATTGTTATGCAGTGCTGAATCTGTGCAAGAAATGAAGTGTGTGAAGATTTTGAATGCACTGAACCTGTATACAATAAAACGCATAGTAACTTTACATTTAATTTCTCATTTTTTCAGGGTTTTTGTATATTTGTCTAAATAAATATTTTCAGATTCTTAGTTATCAACAATGTTTCAGGTATTGAACTCCTAATTAGCTACCAAAAGAATGAAGAGTTTCCTATGAACATAAAATAGCTACATATCCATTGTAGCGTACAATATTGAGAAGTCTGTACTAGAGCAAATTGTTAATAGCCAAATGGATTAAATTTGTTTAAGCTGAGGAAGTAGGCAGGGTAAAATTTTAGCAATACATTAAGCTTAGGACTTTTCGAATATCTTTCGTGCCTACACTCATGTATAGAAGAGTACTTTATATAAATAATCTAAGTTACGAGTAAGCTTTTAGACGATTTATTGGCATCCATTCTCTAAACGAATTGCTTGATCCCAATATAAGGGAATACTGGCTTTATTACTTTTCTTTGAGAAACAATAGCTTTTCACAAAAGTACTTACATCAATATAATTACTTTATGTCCATATGTAACGTACTCGTGAAGTGACAGCTACAATATGAAAGCATTACCGTGCACAAACTGAGAATTTCTTTTCAAATTCAATGGAAAGTAAGAATCAAATCTTCACTATACCTAAAGAGGAAAGAGTGTATGAAACAAATAAAATGAAAAAAATGTGGAAAGATTTCGAGACTTTTTCACCATTCGAATTCTATATAGCCTCTAACTAATCTTTAAGTTACATTATGTCGAGGTTACGGGAAGTAGTTCCCAAGGGACTTGGGTGAAGAAATTTTATGAGCAGTTTAATTAATTTTATAAGTTAGTTAAGAATATTATTATAGAAGAGGTCATTTTATGCGGTTTTTACACTTGCCTTAGAAAAAAGGTCGAAAGCTTTCTCCAGAAAGCATATTCCAGTATTTCAGACAGGATCCGCACTCCGTTTGTTAACTATACTCTACTCCGAAGGCTCCTAACTGAGCACAATTTGACAAATACACCCACAGCTAGATACATGTTTAGACTATCGAGCGACTTGAGAATTTCAATGTCCCCACTAATTCTGGACGCTCACAGCATCTCCATGTTTGTGTTATTTGTGTAACTTGGCCTAAACACTTGGCTGGTTAATTTCTTCAGTCCGCCCCTTGAAGCGTGTTTAGTGAAATGGCTCATTTAAATATATGCAAATGGCTAACGAAGTATCCACTCGTGTTTAAGACGAGTACTGACTTGTGGATGAGGGAATTGTAATAACATAATGTTAGGTAATAGGGTAAACTGAGGCGTGACTTAATATAGTATACTTATATACATCCGTTATTTATGTTAAGATAAGTTTTCTATAATAACAATAAAGAGGATTTTGCGTTTATTTGTACTCTGAAGGCTCCGAAACTTAGGAACCGATTTAAAAATGTTTTTCACTGTTATGAAGCTACAGTATTCCTGCCTGGCAAAGGCTATATTTTATCTGGATACGAGACTTATTATCTACGGGACGCGGGTCAAACCATAAGAAACAGTATGAAATAAGAGAAGTTGTGTCTGAATTTAAATCCATATTTTATAAATGCATATGTTAACGGAAATGTATAAAATCTAGGAATTGCATACAACTCCTAGGAAATGTATACAATTCCGAAGCTATTTAGGAAATGTATAAAATATTGTTTTAAAAATTATTTAATAGATAGATATCCTGGGAGATGTATACATTTCCTAGGAATTGTATATAATTCCTATATCGTATTAGGAAATGTATAAGGCTTTCTGTAATAAAACACCTTGTTAAAATGAGAATAATACTTTTTATGAAGGCACTCGTTGAGGTAACCAGTTAATCTGGTAATAATTATAGCGTAAAATATAATATCTTCATATTATCTTACTAATTAAAGCGTCAAAAATCAACTATCACAAAATAAATTTCTTATTATTCTTATAAAGTTAAACCTTCATTTGGTAAGTAATCAGTCTGTTTTTTTTCCACCACGGGTTTTACATTTCCGATTGCTATTTAGGAAATGTGTCTAATATAATTTATTTCACACATTTCCGGGCTATTTTAGGAATTACATACATTTCCTAGGATTTGTATACAATGACGGATTACATACATTTCCGTTAACACATACACATAAGTAGCATCGGAACTTGACTCAGCACTAACGATTACATCAGTACCTATAACTGAAAAAAAAAAACAGCTTTACGTCATCATTTCTATTTCAGCTAATTGCCCGTTCCAAACGACTTTCAGCTGATTAAACACAAACAAATCCTAATCACAATAAACATGCTGAGCAGATCGTCGTCATGTACAGACGCTGATTAGTAGCGAATGGCTGCGGTTGCGGCTGCTACTGCTGCACTCTCATGGTTCGTGACCCCAGAGTAGGATCTTCATGGAAGAAGCCTCGTTTTATATTGCAGTTTGATAATTTTTAAATTTGGAAATTGGACAGTCTGTGGTAAACTCATGGCAGAGCTTCAAGACAGGTATAGGTATAGGTAAAATTTTAGGGGGCGTTTTTCTTTTTACGAAAAGTTTTGTGAGAACATTTGTATACAATGCTGCCTGCTTGATGGATCTGCCTGCTCGTTTTCCCAATTCAAATACAAAAGTTACTTCATAATAAAAAAAAAATATAAAGAAACAATAAAAACAGTCTTCTTACTCAGTTACCAGAATGATCTTCAAAGCTACTAACATTATTTATTAAACACCCCTTTCAACACAGTTTTAAATCTTGTCTTAATTGATAGTATAAAACTTTACACTGTGTTAAATCTCAGCTGGAAGTAAACGCAGTGACTTCGTATTCATCTCACAAAAATGTTTTAAAATAATTTAAGTATTATAACCTATTTTAAAATACAAACTATTTGAAACCTAGAACTATCGACCCACTATGGAATATTTTGCATATTATCGTGCAAATTCTCGAACTCCAAAAAGAAGAAAATCGATCATATAACCAAAAATGCTCACGTCATTCATAAAACTGTCCAATACTTAAAATTTTCATTATATTCTTCGTCAAGTCTGTGCCCTTCTAGTCTATCTAGTCCCGGTCACATTTGCCGGGTCGAGTGATCGCAAGCCATCTAGTGGCACGGAATGAGTTTTCTATTTATCTAAAGAGTCAACTAAGCTCAGTCGGTTAGTTAGTTGCGGCAACTCATGGTTTAAATAGTTGCAAGCCATGTTTGTGCAGTGATCAAGATTGCTATTGGGAATTGGTGACAGAATTTCTGTAGGTTTGTGGTTCTTTTTGTTACTCTTGCAAATTGCTTGTTTGTTTGTTTATTTACAGAAGTTTACAGTGCTGGAGTCTGATTGGTGGTGGCTATTAGTTTGTGGCCTTCTTTTGTTTGTCTGTTCGAATTCTATGGGTTAACTTAAATAATCAGTTATTAACTAATCAAGACAATTTGTAAAATACTATGTTTTAGAAGGTAAAGCCAATATGGTAGAAACTATTTTAAATCTTGATGTCTTTGAGATAACAAATTTCGATTTTCTAAATCATAATTATAATTGAGATAAAGTAAATAAAAGCACAGCTCAGCAGCTTAACTGTCTAAATAAAATATACAGGTACATTTACGTATAAGAAAGGAAGCGAAAAGAAAAATACATTCTGTTTAAAAGAAAATACTTGATTTCCAGCTAAAATGCTTAGAAAAGTATATATTCGACTCAACCAACTTAGGAAACTATTTGTATGCGAACAAACGCTAATATAAAAGTCGGGACGCTCAACATATTCCCACAAAAGCTATTGAACAAGTCCATTTATTCAATGTTTTAAAGACACATGGTCTCTTGAAACTGTTCAGGGTAGAAGAAAAGCTTTGAGTTGATCCGCTGAACTAAAAGTTTTCAACAACAGTTCAAACATTTTGTGGCACGACGTACAACGTTCCCCTTTCAGTGGAGAGCCTTTGTGCTCGATGCATTAGATCGATTGTTTTGTGTCGCCAATTTGCTGTAATGTGCTGCAAGATTAAAAAGTCCTTCTGATTCAAGAAATTAAATGCTCTTGAACATTAAATAAAAAATAAATTTGTAAATAACAATATTTTAGGGTAACAAAATAACATTTTAGGGTACTGCAACCCAAAAAAAAAAACAAATACTTTGAAATATTTTCCCATTTACTATAAGACTAATTTAAAATGTTTTGTAATCAAAATTGCAATGAGCAAAACTTTATAATTTTAAGTTCAAATAAGTCGTTCAAATAATATAAATAAACATTGAAAACACCCACAAAGCGATTACCAAACATTCTAAATGCCTATAACAATAAACAAGTAATGTCTTTGCATAATTTACTCTCTAAAATTAAGTTTAATTATTCCATAAATTCAAACGGACACCCTTCACATTATTAGCATTCACAACGTAACTACAGACGAAATAAAAGGGTCTATAGTCCAAATATTTCAGGTCAACTTAATTTGCACGAAAATTGCAAGTTTAATTTCTTCCAGTTAAGAGTCCATTTCGTCTGTCCCGCGTTCGGCTTTGTCTTCACAATTAATTTAGTATGAGGAAATCTCCATTCCGTGACAATGTCACAGCATTTACTTTTCTTACAGCCGTGACTTTCATTTATATTTCAAAGGGACTTGCTGCTCTAATGAAATTGTTTTAAAGGCTGGCTTATGATTTATTTATTAACATAGAATCCGGTGAATTATGTCGTTATGGCGGCCTTTATTATGATTTAATAATTATGAAGTAAACTGTTTTGCTGTTCCGTTTGATGTTTTAATTGTGACAACTCTGTGTTCCGGGCTGAATTATCACAAATAGTCATTTAGAGAGTGGTTTATTTTCACAATATTAACAGATATTATATTATGTAGATATTTCAAACAGAAATTCATATTTTGCAAAAGATACATTTTCCCAGTTTAATTCATTCTAACAATACATTTCAGTTGTTTGACTTAAATTTCCTTTGCAGCAGTATTTAGGAAATAATATCATAACACGAAAACGCCCTGTGGTCAGGCAGCGAAACAAAAACACATCACAAAAGCGCAAAAGCGCTGTATTGTAAATAAAACCTAAAAGCACTCTATTATTTTAATAGCGGATCATTTCTCCACACTGCCCCTCGGTTCATGTATAAAGAAATAGCCAGTACTACGATTTTATCGCTGAAAAAATTCACCCCTAAGTTAGTTGACCTGTAGCGCTAGTTTTTCAGTGGATAAATACGATTCGCATCACCTTAGGGGGTGATTCATCACGGTCGTGAGTAACCTCTAGGACTTTCCCTCTCAAGACGGAGAGTATATTATACTTAGGAGCTATGTTTTTTTCCTGTTTGAGCTATGAAGTTTATGGGATTGTTTTATTATGTGGAGTGTTTTGAAGAGATGAGACTGGATGCTCTCTTGAATTAAATAGTTTATGTCTTAGAAAGATTTGAACCTAATGATATCAAACGTTTTTTTGTCATGTCTTGTACATGATGTATGGAAATATTGCACAAGCATTTATTTACGCATCAATTTTATCTACCACATACAAGGATAATCTATTTTTGGTCACAAAAACATAGCTTATAATAAACATTTATAAACAATACATGACAAAATCATAATCACTGCAGATTATTGGAACGTGATAACTGAACATTAGTCTAATCTAAACTAAATAAATGTACGGTCTGAAACAGATTAAGTAAATACTAATAAATGCAATCCAAACACGTTTGTTAACGAAACGAATATTAACGGCTTTGTCATCGTGCTATTACTAATTGGACGTGCCACTGTTTGTATTCATTTAGACCTAATAAAATGGCGGTTAGAGCTCACGCTTAGCCAATTGTTTTATTACGAGAATTGAAATTGGCAACGATATAGTTCTTGTTCATACACTACTAGGACATGATATGGACACAAAGCATGTAGTGGTTGCTTGCTGAAAATAAGTCCAGTATAGTGAACATTCAGAAATTAGACGCCGTAAACAACGAAGAAGCTGTAAGTACAACGATACGTTGTGTCATAAAACCATGACACCTTCCACACGAGAGGAAACGTGATGTAGTTTTCACAACATCAACATAACCATGTCCCGTACATGATGCACTAAAACTAAAAACAAGTGACAACAAAGCTTAGCCACTCAGAAGGTGTACACAACTGCCTGCTTATCTCCATCGCTCATCGAGTAAAGTACGGCACACAAAAGTTACAAGGAATATGGTGCAGCTACGTGAACGGGAAGTGTTTGCTCTAATGAAACGCGATTGTTCCCCAAGCACACCTGATGTCGCATTCTCTTCGCTCACAAAACTCCCCTTGCCCGGAACTGGCTGAGATATGAAAATGTTATTCTTTTTTAAATCGGAATTGTGTGTTCTTTGCTGAGTTCGTAACGAGGTAGGCAGAAACTGCCAACGGCGACTGTCTGTATGTTTTTTTAGTTTGCTTAGTTACTCTTTGTTTATCTTGTGAAAGTATGAAATGTTTCTTTGTGTTTTTCCCATTTAATTTATTTTGCCTGCTATTGTTGGACCTTTTATTGAAAAGTTATAAAAAAGTGAGCAAGTACTATAATTGAAAATACAGCCGTTTCAAACCGTTCATTAATTCAGCAACGAACTATATCATACAACTTCAAACCTAGGTAACATTGACGTAATTACAACACGTTTCATTTAGTATTCTACATTACGTTGGTACATACAGTTAAACAAATTTGTCGGGCAAACAATTTCAGTTTTAGTTAGTGATTTATTTGAAGCGAACATAGTTTAATTAGATTGGCTGGTCTGCACAAAACTGAATGCGATTTACGTATTTATTCGTTCATGCGACACAAATCTAGCGGTGTCGCAAATATGATATCGAATACAAAGTACTTTATTAAAGGTGGTTTTGTAAACATTAGGCATTAGGTATAGCAACAATATAACATGATTAACATAAATGTCTTTGGTTCTTCCTATTAATAATTTCTTGTATGAAGGAGAGTTTATTGACGAAGTCAAACATAGCTTTACCAGTTTATGTTTAACTGGAAGTAAATGTTTCCATCTTTCTTACTCTCTTTATACTAAGAGTTTAATTTGTTGCAATAGCACATCTGTAGTGGGCTGCAACCTGCTTCTTTGGAAAACCTTTAACGAAGGCACATTTAATTTTCATCGATCTTAATATCACTATTCAATTTTAAGACGCTTTTCAAATATACTTAGTCTTAATATAAATAAATATGTACGTTCAGCACTAGAAACCATAGCATAAGACCTTAATAATAATTTGTAGCGAGATCTGAATGTGTCGTCGTTTAGGCTGGATGTGATGCTAAGAACATTATCTAAGGAAGGAAGGCGTGAACCAAGTCGTTAGTGAATCTACAATGGGTAATGGCGCCGTAACGGACTATAATATTCAACCATGTTGGGTACTTGGAAATTATCATGAAATTAATTTTGCGGGAGACGATGTTCTGCTGAAGTAAATAGTGTAACAGCTGTTTTAAGCGGCTACAGAGTATTTAGAGTAGTTTCTTTGGACTTAGTTTCTACCATTCTCTTATACTAGATTTTTGACTATTACACCAGATTTCTAGCAGAAACTGAATCAATATTTATTCCGTCTCCAGACAAAAAATATTTCGGCATCTACTGTCACGTAATCCTTCGCGTCTTAAATATTAAAAGTCTACATTGCGACTTCGTAAAATGTAATAATGTTTGAATTATACCATTTCATTTGTTCCACGCCGTGACAGAATTTTAAGAATATAAAACTGCACTGTAGCTGTATATTCTCATGCAGACATTTATCCAATTTTGTAGCAACAAATGTGTCCCTTCGTCCAGCATACTCACCATGGAATCCTGATATTTCATGAATGTCAAAAAACTGTTCTGAAATAGTGCTAAATAGTGCCCAAAGGAAAAAAATAGTGCTCTTGTACTTGCGAAGTTATAGCCATAGTTCGATGAGTATGCTGGACGAAGGTTTCGCCCAGCATACTCACCTCCGTCCGGAGAATCTGTATACGCTTCAAACATAATTCATACTTCAAAAAATAGTTCCCAAATAGTGCCAAACGGTGCCCAAAAAGAAAAAACAGTGCTCGAATAACTTCGGAGTTATAGGCTTCGTTCAGTGAGTATGCTGGGCGTAGGTTCTACGCCCAGCATACTCACCTCAGTGCGCGAATATCGAACGAGCTATAGGTACAATTTACGTCTCAAAAAATTGTGCTTGAAATAGTGCCCAATATCAGTCCAATTTTTGCTTGACTTTTGACCTAGAAAACCATTAAATTTGATTGTAAACTTCTACATAC
>NWSH02000517.1:10971191-10983196 GCA_002382865.2 Heliothis virescens
TCCAGCCGTTCTCGAGTTTTAGCGAGACTAACGAACAGCAATTGATTTTTATATATATAGATTCCCAATTATTATAATACCTTTCTCTCCCATCCTAAATCATTTTATATAGCTATTTGTAAAACTTACAATAACAATCAAAACATAAATCTAACAGCAAACCAGATAACGATAATAAACAACCAAAGTGTTAGGCCAATAAATATTGCTTCTCAATTCAATAGACGTCCTGCAACCGCTGGTATCCTGGTACCATGGCATTGATGGCCGATATCAGCACATCCTGCAGATTTCCGCTCACTGAGTAATACGTTTGCTTTAACGACTGTATAGCTGTATTGGTTTATGTGAGCCTGGTAACTGATGTGACGGCGCCATTTGGCAACCGTTTTTTGGACCGTTGGCAATTTTGAGCTTCGAGTTTTTTAGTGATAGATTAGGCCTGGCGTGAATGATTTGATGTTTGAATCGTTAATTGAAATGATTTTCTAAAGGTTCGAAAAATATTTTCGTTTCATAACATGCATCTTGCCTACATTAGACCGATGTATCCGGAAAAGCGGCATGAATGAAAACCGGTTTAATGAATTTTTAAAACTTCCAATTTTTAACTTGCAATGTATGTAAATATATAAATATATTTCATTTTACTAGACTTTCAGTTTTCTTATCATTTTAGAATTCACTGGAAAAGGCACATCAAAATATTTTTACAGAATTTTCTACTGCCTATTTGAAGGTAAAATATTTATAAAATGTGGTTATACATTTTGATAAGGCTTAATACGGATATAATAGAATACGGAATAAGCAAGTTATTGAATTTACTTCCTCGGCGCGCATAAATAAGTACATGTACATAAATTAGGCGGTTTATTAAGCAAAGGTTAAAATTCAGACACCCTGAAATAAATAACAGTTAATCATATTATTAGTCGGGAAAGTTTGCTATCAAAATTACTTATTCTGCTTCACATACTCAATAATATTACTTTGGTTAACTTCAAGTTCTCATTGAGGATTACAGTGAAAATAATATGTAAGTACTTTAATTATTTTCACTTAAAAAATTAAAAAGATTGTTGTGTCAATTCAAATGTAGATCCGTGAATTGACACCACTATTTTCAAAATAAACGATGAAATCAAGTAGATTTTCAAAAAAGGAAGAGTTTTACATTTATTGAAATCAAGTGACCGTACACCAATAACTAATCAAAGAACAACAACATACAAATCATAATCAAATAATATTTCAATCATAATCTTAGTATTGAACGCCCTTAATATTCATAAAGGACAGCCCACACATCCATTCAGCTGAACGTCTCCAAGGCGTATTTTCTCATTAATTTTAATTCTAAATGTGATTAATGCTGTACTTGTACCTACAAGTCGGTCTACAGATGGCAGTACATTGAACAGTCTCTGGTGACAATTTATCATTTCATCTAATAATAACAGCGATGTCTTGTCGAAACACAGATGTTGAAGACACGCTGACCAACAAGCTCATTTTTGTGAGATGATTAATTTTGCTAAACTGAAATTAGATAGACTGTGACAATTTCAGAATTATTAGATAAAAATTAAATAATATAATATCAATCATAAAAGTATCAATAGATTAATAATAGTTTTTCAATTTGAAATAGCGAAATAACTTTTGGCGAAACTTTTCTTATGTCAATTACATTACAGATACAAAATAACTGAATTAAATAGTTAAGTACAAAAAAATAAAAGCTCACAATCTTAGGGTAAAACGCAACAGAGCAAAGCGATAACATTTTCATTAACTCTAATTTTGAGACTCGCTCGGGCAGAACTGTGCACAGGTGCTCTTTCGCAATGAATGGATAGAAAACAGAAGACAAAGAAACGAAACATCTCGCCTTGTAATGATTTAAGAGCACGGAAAAAGTAAAATCGATATTAGTATCTATAAAAAATATTTATTTCTCAAAAAACATTGGCACCAAGTCCTTACAATGCCTCCGTTGCTGCAATTTCAATTTATTGAAATACTACGTATCTTAAAAGCAGTCATCAAACAATCAAAGTTTAGGTTTTAAATTCACCGACAACATAATCAGCAGTTTTCTGTTTACTATGAATTTTCACGTTTAATTTTCAAAGAAAACAGTTGTTTTAAGAAAAAATGAAGTGCATGTTGTCAGTAAACTTGGGCCTAAATAGGATGCCATTCTTATTAATAAGCCTTAAATATATAGCAGACCGACTTACTAGACGTTTTATAAATCGGCACCAATGGAAGCTATGTCATTGTTCTCAGAATATACTAAGGTACCTTTAACCTTGCAGACTGGCAATTTCTGGACATTCCTTTTGGGTAATCGTTAAAGTACCTTGCTTCTTACTCCAATTATACATTCAACGTTTCCGAAGCGTAGGATAGGGTAGTTTGAATTTCGAATTAGTTGAAAACCAATCACGGAGCGATGAGGTCTCTCCAATTAACTAATCACATGTCGTTAAAGCAAACTCTATCAACTTTGTGCCATCCTATAGGTTGAATCGATATACCTTTATTAAGTCTAGATAATTTATTGTTATTTAATTCGCTGGTGACTGTATTATGCGACCTTTATTTTAAAACTATGCTACTTTAGGTAGGTACAGACGACGTACATCAAGTTACCACAATCTGTCAAATTTCTTCAATAGGTTTTTAACCTTATCACCATAGTGGAAGACTAATGTTTGATCAGATTCAGGTAGGCTAACCTGCTGTCGTCTGTACATTAATATTAAGCTTGTGATGAAAATAACTTTTATTTCATGTCGGGAAAAAAGATTGAAGGTAATAAAAAAATGATTTTATTGTCTTCAGGAAGCGTGGGTGCAAAGGTATTATTTATACGAAGCACGTTTGTTTTGTTGTTGATGTCAATCATTTTTTCTTAGAATCTCCGAAGTAAAGCAAGGAAAAACAATTTCATATATTTCCCAATACATTTTATTAGACTAGATATTACCTTAATATTCAACGTGTAGCTATAAAGAGTTAAGTAATGGGCATTCCAATTTACAAAAGATATTAAAATAAAAAATATATCACCGCATATTAAAATAAACATGTCTATTTATATAATTAAGAAAATAATTGTTAGGGCTGCGGATATTTCGCACACATAGGGTACGGTGCACTAAGGGTAAACGTCCCCTAGTTCGGGCATTCCGCCCCAGTTTTTCGAACAAACTTCTCAAATATGCGTGTTGAGATAGGGTTGTCACCTGCATCGGAACCTAATGTGCTATTAGGTCGGGAAACGGGTAGCGACGGGTTAGACACCGCGTGTCGGCAGCATTAGGGTTAAGTGATATGGACCAACTTGCGTTTTCAATTAATGTTTGTTTTGTTCTTCTCTATTTATTTGCTTTAGAAATGGGTTAGTAGTTTCGTATATATCTAGGTAGATAGGTAGGTCTTATTAAACATAATTTAAATAAATAACGTAATTTATACATAATTTGTCTTTTTGTAAACAATATTTATGATAGTAGATTTTCTGCTCATTCATAATTGGCTAACAGCTATCTACTTAGATACATTCATAAGGTCTGGTATCTAGGTAAAGATACATCTGAAATTGATAAAACCACTCCAACAATACTAGAACAATAAACGAATTTGATTTGTTAATTAAAATAGGTCTCCGAAATGTTGAAACTCCCTTCCCCGCGCGTATCAACTTTTATTAATTGGGCACTATAACAACCAGGATTATTCTATCTAAATCCTAATAGATGCGTTGTTTAATATTTACAAATGGCGGCAGGTGTGAGCGACAAGCCGTCCCTTCTAATTTTCGTCTGGTAGATCCCTTATCACGTGACGTCATCTGTTCCCAATTACACAACTACCAGGTATTTATAGCTATATTTATTGTTATGACCGAAACTGTGATAGTTTTCATAATTAGAACACCCTTGCTTTGCATATAAGGCCGCTTTTGAGTATTAGTTAAAATTGTCATAAGTTACAGTTTTCCACACATAGAAAAAGTTGTGTGAATAAAACAGCAATTTAATGTTCAGCAAAAATATTCTTTTGATTTTAAACTAGTAATTTAATCAGTCGCAGTAAATGATCCTAAAGCATAACGAAGTACAGTTGATTAAAATATTACGTCTTAAATTAATACAAAAGAAGACTTAGTCTAAATTTCACAAGCATAGATGTTCGGAAGCGGGCCAAACAGATCGTTACCCAACGTCGTTTTGTGGGGAACAAGTCTCATTTATCGCACGCGTTGCACTATCCGATATTACTGAGAGTGCCTCTTATAGATTTTATAGCCTGACGATGATTGCCCATGGGGTACGTATATCAATGTACATCTCTATAATTTATGTACTCGATAATGATGAGTGTTATATGAGCTGCGAGCTAAAAGGAATTTTATTGGAAAAGTGATCGGTTTTATATGGAAGCTGAAATTTTATAGGAAATCTAGAGTAGGTGGGTGGTATTGTGCATTTTTAATCTTCTTGTCATACATATCTTCTGTAGGAGGAAACTGCGACACCTACGCAAATATAGAAATAAGCTTATTTAAACTGACTTGCGTCCCAGAAATTGTCGGGTACCTGAACCACTTTTAAGTCAAAACCTCAGTACATACTAAATACTAAAACCATAAAAATATAAATAAGAACATTATCGATATAAAATAGTTCAGTAATTCAAGCAACTCCTACTTTGAGTAGAAACCCATCTAACCCATCCATATAACCCATCTTTAAAATATCAGCTGAGGTACCAGGACGACAGCGGCCAAAGCACGTCACTCCCAACAACTATTAATTAAGAGCCCCGGGTCATCATCCGATGGGAAGACAGCTGTCTACCCGAATTGCACGGACCCTCCCTTACGTGTTGCAAATGACGGGTGGGTTTTTTTGGTCAAGTCCAGAAAAGTTAGTGGTCCACTGTTTATACAGTATGAGATTATCATCTGTACCATAACAAATCTAAATTCGAGTATCGAAGCTTTTTTACGCTTTACACCAAAAGTCGTTAAGAAGACGTGTTCAAAAATCTTTGAACAACTTCGCCATCATAGAAACTAACTAGATTGGCAGCCAATACTCTTCGACATAACACAAATGTCAAAACAACCAATATTTCATCAAACGGATGCTTGAAACTGATAACATACCTACTGATTGTTCTTCATATTTTAGCTATGCTTTTATTATAGCTTTGCCTGGAAAACCTTCTTTAGGTAAAGTGAAATAAATAGGGCTCAAGAAAACAAGGATCGTTTAGGTCTTCAACGACTAATGTCTATGTATACGTATTACAATAGCTATTTATATGTAGGTTTATATTGTTATTCTAAATAAAATGTTTTGTTGTCCTAAACTAACCATAAGCTAATTTATCTACCTAACCCATTTAACTTTTTCAAATCCAGTAACGCATCCCTGCTATCTAAAAAGAAAATTGTCCTGTAGTTTCTAGAAACGAGATCATAAAGGGCATTATTAGACATTATAGGACAGGTATCATGTAAATAAGGTGTCTAAAATATCCCCCTATTCATATAAAACAATTTCTAGATAAACTTACTTACGTAACCTAATACGTGTCATGAAGACTACGTGACGAGATCCGGCAAATTTTTATAACACTCAATAAAGGTGATGCCAGGCAATGTTTGACGACTCGAAACAATGTCTCCTGATCCTCCCCTATCACCTTTGACGTACAGAAATTCGCAAAAACATGTAGACGATATCAGGGGCACGTGTTATGATGTTTGGGGGCCTATTATTGAAATTTGGATGTGTCGAACGACTGTGCGTTATTTTGTGATGGAAACCTGTGTTTTTTCGGGATTCAGAGTTTTTTGTTCAAAGTTAATAAATATTAAGAAACAACATTTTCATCAAATTAGATTTATAGATAATAACTAATTTATCCAAAATATAATGACAAAATTATGTTTCGAAATATACTAATTTACAAAACACGTAGACACCATAAAATGCTATTTCCAGAAACTGCCGAAATTCTTGAAAACTTTACTTACATTTAGCGTATTTAGTGAAGCAAAGTCGAAAAACAAATGACATTCAGACGTGTATAGCGTTTACGAGCACGACAGCGACTAAAACAGGCCTACATACAATATTCAAGATATCGAACGTTGTCTGAATAGCGGGCCCGTCGTCAGCTCTCCCGATTTCGCGTGAATTGCTTGTTTAACATATTTTTTCGTTTCTGTCTCGTTTACGTTTAGCGTAACGACTTCGTACGCGTTATGTATTTGAATTGGAAGTCGGCCATTGTGATTGCTCTCTTTTTATAACAACGTCTTGTCTTCAATGCAAATCGGAAGCACTCAATTTGTTTTCAAGTGTTTCCACTCATTTAGTAGCTTGTGTGTGTTTGAATTGAAAAGTATTATATTCTACCATGTTTTACATTTTCTCATATTCCTGCCACCATTACAAGAGATACCTTCATGTAGGCTTCAAGATTCGCTGATATAACATAGGTGCTCTCAAAAGAAAAAAAAACTCTCTAGCTTACACTTTTCTATTTGACGTCTGTTTTTATTAAGGAACAAGGAAAATTACGTAACTGTCTCAGAAAAATACTAGTTTTTCGCTATGTTGCATACGAGTTTTACGAGCCGGTGAGCAGCTGGTTCCCTCTATTTATGATCCGAGATCAACTACATCGTAGACACCTGGAACTGCCATGGTAATCTTATCGTATTTTGTTTTTAGTAGCTGCAGATAAAAATCCTGCAAATCTTTAGGTGTTTTATTAAAAGCAATATAAAAACTGACTTTCATGATTAAGGATTAACAAAGAACCTCTGTACGTCTCCGTTCAATGAATTGTTAGCAACAAGTCCAATAACACAGTTAAAATAGCAATACACCTGAAAAATTAACTATTACGACTACAGAACATAATCACCTGAACATCAAAATGTTACAACGTCGCCTAACACTCTTCATGTATTTTGGATGTATTAATAGTACCTAGACCTTTATTGCTGACTGTACAAACGTACATTAGTAATATAATATCAAACTATTCGGGTAAGTAGGTACTATTTAGACACATCTGAAGATTTTACTAAAACAATATAGGCTGGAATTATATTCAACAAATTAGGAACGACTTATAGCAAGTATAAGATAATCGCATTACGTATCTACCAGTTAGGCAGACAGCTAACTGAAGCAACGCACGGGTTCGATAAGTAGCAAACTACGTAAATCATATTCAAAGCGATTATTCATGGTAGTGATCGCATAAATTATGCTAAACTAAAGTAACTACATTTATATAAGACGTTCAATGCCTGAGAATAATGGATAAGTCCGTGGGTTCTACCTAATTAGGAATTGGCAAATTAGGTTGGGTTACCTACTAATTTGTACCGTTAATTAGGTGTTCTTGTTTAATTGATTTCGAAGTCAAGTCAAAATTATTTTGAGATTCCAATAAATTTGCCTGTAAACATGGCCGTTCAAATAAACGCAAGGAGACATTGAACTCCTAACGTCTGGGTATACAATAATATTTTATCTAAAGAGATAAAAATCTGATCACTCATTCTACGAAATTAAATTATTAACGAAATTATACAAAAAGTAGCAGCGGCTTAATGGATTAAATGCGAACTTTATCATAAAACTAGTAAATTAGCTTAGAGTTAGCTGCTATCCAACTGCCATATGAACTATTCTGAAGGCTGACTGCCTAATACAATTTCAAACAATACAATTCCGTGGCTCCACCGTCTAGTTCTCAGCTACTTTGCTCTTTTATTTATTACTTGCACACTGAACGTGCTCAACGCGAATTTGTTTTCATAATATTTCTCACAGACGCCGCTTCTGCGTTATGTGTTAGTCATACAAACAATCTTCTACCTTAACCCAAAGACACAGGCTCTATATTAGAATGATAACCCCTGGGAGCATGTACATTTGTCTCTTTATTTACTTTATTGCGACGTTTTATAATATTCTACGTTTTGTGCGATAAGGCGCAAGACGCTCAACCGTAACAAAGTGCTTCTTGTTTTGAAATCATAAGGAGTTTTGCGTGAAAAGTTTTCATTAAAAAAACGTTTATGCTGTCTACTTTTTATCTCAACGTAAAAGTTTGTTGTTTACTAATTATAATGATTACTACTTAATAGCATATACTTGATAATAAAATTTTCTTCTAAAATTTCAGCGGTCAGAACTACAATACTTATTGATTATTTTAGGTATTAGAAGATAAAAAGAAATTTTAGAGAACAATGTATTCCTCAAATTAGAGCATTAAAAATAACTCAAGATCAAATACCTCAAAAAATTGTCTATGAAATAAAGCATCAGAACAAAGTTGGAGACAAAACCTAGTAATTTAATTAATCCAAAAATGTTATACCAAAGTTTCCAATAACTTAATTATTAAAAGATTACAGCCAGCGATTTAAAACTTGCACCTGCCGTTATCCGGCGATTTCGCTTACACAAACTTTCCTTTTCAATGAATGTTGGAAATCTTTTCCTTTTGTTATTGTTTTCGATTGGCGAAGTTCAAGGGAAATGGCGGAAAGTCTGGGATCATAACGTTCAACTTAATGTCTTCAATGTGACCTTTTTTAAGCGAGTTTCTTAAGTAAATGTCGGTTCGTTTTATAAGGCGGGGAATTTGTTTCATGTACTACGATGATTGTGAGATAAGTTCATTATGAGTTATGGGTTGAAGTATGTTATTGATATTTTTTTAGCTATTATTCTTGACTAATTGCCTACATTAGAAGAGATTACAGTATGACGACTTTTTGAAAATATGGTACTTAAACCTGTACGTATATTAATTTAATAATTGATAAATTAAAATTGAAAATTCTTTACGCGATTATACGTAAGTACTTGTTAAACTTCCAGCGTCTAAGTAATAAATATTGTTGAATAATCGACTGCTATTAAAAACAAAAGCCTGCGTGTTATTTTTTCTATTAACAGTATATAACTCATAACACAATCTCAATCTTGTGCAAACAAGAGCAAAATAATTAAACGAGCCGTCGGCCGCTCGTTGCTTACTTCCTATAAATTCTACTGAAAATATGAACGGTGTCGCAGTATTTCAAAAGGCTATTACTTATTAAAGAATTATGCACACAGTGTAGGAGCTTTAGGTGGCTTA
The DNA here is from genome assembly GCA_002382865.2 of Heliothis virescens. Classification (NCBI taxonomy): domain Eukaryota; kingdom Metazoa; phylum Arthropoda; class Insecta; order Lepidoptera; family Noctuidae; genus Heliothis; species Heliothis virescens. The sequence continues at coordinate 10,980,393 of NWSH02000517.1, forward strand.
AGACCTCGGTTATGAAAAGAATTTAATAATAATGTCGCAGTTTTATGCCTGTGATACCGTTAACTTGACTTTGGTTGACTCGCTTCTCTGCTCTTTTATTTATACGCTATTTGTTGGAAATATTTTCTTTGCTACTTTTTAATGATACATATAAAGCACATATCTTCTTAAAAGCAATCTGTACTAACAATTGTTTTCAACGCTGTCCGTTCATTTCGAGATCTAGTTTCTTTGTATCGCATCGTGCGCCAAGACATTCGATTCGAACTGAAAACAAGGCAAGCAAGGAACAGCCTTGCCAAAGATCCTTGTCAACTGGATTAATTCTGTTAAACAAACCACCAAGTAAATGGTTGCAGGTTGAGGTAGATAAGGGCTCCGGAAATTGCCTTAGAGTAGGAACCGAGTGGCCATTGCCAGTGGCACAGGGCAAGTAGGTGATGGATTGGTTGCTCGCATGACCAAGTAATTGTTACTTGAGGTCCGCTGACCGCCCCCTGCGCTCGCGTGCTAACACTCGACCTTTCTTTAAAACATAATCTGTGGACCTTTTGTTGCCTAAGTGAGACTTAGCGGAGTGACGCTTTTGAAATGAAAAGGTGGAGACGTTTTAACGGCGTGTGATTTGTAGATACGTGTGATTATTTAGTAGCTATATTTTTCACATAATTCCGTGGAAAAGGCTAATGGGACTCATGATTAATATAGCAATAAAATAAGTCAGCAACGTTTTATGCGCCTACAAATATTCAATAGTCCGTCGTATACATATTATTCTGCCACTTTTACTCTATTGTTCAGACTGAAGATATGCTGAACTTTTTCGCCAAAAAAGTTTACATGCCGCTCTCCCATAACTCGTATTCCACTCCACCGCTAAATGAAATTGAATGAATAACAAATAGCTACTTAAAACTTCACATACTTTATTTTTCACCGCATTCAAACATTATCCTGTAATTTAAAGAGCACAATCACGATAGGGTTTAGAAAGGCAGACATGACGCGCGTGCGAGTAGTTTTTACCATGAAACACAATGATTCACCACTCAAAGGGAAAAAAATGGCAAACGAGTGCTGTATCATATCATATTCAGAATGGCAGAAACACACGAGTAACACAAATAGGCCGTCGATGGCGATTGTCAGCGCAGTTTGTTTTTGATTTCACTCAACAAAGCGAGCTGGGCGCACGTCGCTGTTTGTGACACATCGCTGGGTTTCTGTCGAGCTAATAAATTCTGCTGCGATAAATGCCGTGTTTAATATTTTATTTTAGTACTGGATTAGAGATTAGTGTGTACATAATTATTTGCATGTGCATCATGGCCAGCAATATCGTGGTAGGTCAAAGTGAAACTCACATATTGATACAAGATTACTAACTTGTCAGTATCTTTTGAAATTTATTTCAACATGAGTAATGTCTTCGCCTTAACCATGATAATACATAATTTACTTTCTTCGTTATATATTCTTGAAAACAATTTTCTGTTTATATCAATAATATTTATCATAACTTGATGAAAATTACTGGTTGAATGGAAGCAGCACGCGACTGCCTCCGCCCGGCCACTCACAGCGTTTAATATGCCGACTGTAACTGTAACCGAGTTTACACGATTATCACGCATCGATGATCAACAACGTTTATTTTTCATTCGATTAATTGAATCCTCAAACCGATTGATGGGCTTCTTTTTCATTCATTACGATTCGATATTAAATAAAATAATATTTTTCATAAGCTTAAATTTTCGTTCTTTGTCTGTGCCATTCATTTTTTTTTATCAATTTTTCGATTGAAAGCTGTTGTCGGTGATAAAAGCGAAAGAGGTAAATTATTCATACCTATTATGAAAATAAAAATCAATTACTTTTTGAATAAGAAATAATCCCGTAATGATTTTTGGCTTGGTTGATTTCGTATTCTTTGATTTGTTCTAATTTTTGTTTGCATAAAAAGACATTTCAATGGTTTGAGTGAGAAAAATGTATTTATTTTTGATTCTCTTTATTTTATAAACCCACTTAGCACCGTCGTACTCGTTTCTGTTTTTTTTGAAAACATGAAAGCCAATCCAGATGACAAAGAACAAACACATTGATTTCGTTTTCATTGACGCCTTTTTAAATTCCACGACGCACATATACCTACGCAGAGACAACTAAAGTGTATAATTAATTTTATATTTTTAATCACGATTTTTTCAAATGAATACAAATTCTTCAATTCTTTCTTGTAGCAAGAGCGCGGGTCGCATGGCACGGCACGTCAGTATTAATGACATTATTCGTCGGGCTCTTGTCACCGCCGGTGTGCCAGCTGTTTTAGAACCCAAAGGTTTGGCACGTGACGATGGCAAGAGACCAGACGGGATGTCCATAATGCCATGGAAGATGGGAAGGTCTTTGGTGTGGGACGCAACATGCGTCGACACCCTTGCACCTTCCCACCTTCCCAGTACGGCGAACTGTGTCGGTGCGGCTGCTGCAGCTGCTGAAAACCTCAAACGGCGCAAATATGTAAACCTTACCGGTAGTTGCATGTTTGAGCCGTTTGGGGTCGAAACATTGGGACCATGGGGCCCAGGTGCCCACAGACTTTTCCGAGATATTTGTAAGCGTTTAGTGGAGTCTACTCGTGACCAAAGGGCTGGCCTATACTTCGGTCAAAGAATTAGCATTGCCATTCAGCGTGGCAATGCGGCCAGCCTTTTGGGCACGATTCCCGCTGACAGCGATGCGGATGAGTTTTTTGATACGTAATATTAATTTTATTTAAGTTGGTTTGTATATTATAA
>NWSH02000517.1:10984815-11000945 GCA_002382865.2 Heliothis virescens
AACAAAATCCTATCTCCTTCTCTAGTTGACTTTGAAGTGCCGTATTTGACTGATGGTTTGAACGCCTGGAAAATGGCTTGCCCAAACACAGCCTTTCCTGACAACCCGGTTTCCCAGAGACAGTGGGATGAGCCGCTCTGCAGATTGACAAGAAATAAACTCATTGATACATCGGTCAATTCTGCTGAGCGTGCCCGCCTGCTGGCTGTGGGAGAGTGGGAGTCAGGACTTTGGCTCCACGCACTGCCTTCACCCAGCATTGGAACTATGCTGGGTGACACCACATTCCGGCTCGCTGCGTGCCTACGCCTAGGTGCTCCCACTGGAGCTCCGCATCGCTGTCAATGCGGAGAGTCTGTGGACTGCCTTGGGCACCATGGTCTTTCTTGTAGCAAGAGCGCGGGTCGCATGGCACGGCACGCCAGTATTAATGACATTATTCGTCGGGCTCTTGTCACCGCCGGTGTGCCAGCTGTTTTAGAACCCAAAGGTTTGGCACGTGACGATGGCAAGAGACCAGACGGGATGTCCATAATGCCATGGAAGATGGGAAGGTCTTTGGTGTGGGACGCAACATGCGTCGACACCCTTGCACCTTCCCACCTTCCCAGTACGGCGAACTGTGTCGGTGCGGCTGCTGCAGCTGCTGAAAACCTCAAACGGCGCAAATATGTAAACCTTACCGGTAGTTGCATGTTTGAGCCGTTTGGGGTCGAAACATTGGGACCATGGGGCCCAGGTGCCCACAGACTTTTCCGAGATATTTGTAAGCGTTTAGTGGAGTCTACTCGTGACCAAAGGGCTGGCCTATACTTCGGTCAAAGAATTAGCATTGCCATTCAGCGTGGCAATGCGGCCAGCCTTTTGGGCACGATTCCCGCTGACAGCGATGCGGATGAGTTTTTTGATACGTAATATTAATTTTATTTAAGTTGGTTTATATATTATAATTTTAATTTAGTAATTTAAGTTTGTAAATATAATTCTTCAATAAATAAAATGTAAATATTCCTTAAATATTTTTTGTGGCCCAAAGTAAAATTCATTACGAAAATGAATTCTCTGAACAAACAAATGGACATGCAAATACTGCAATAAATCACGCTAGTGAGCCTAAATAACGATGGAATCACACGAGCCCATCAACAACATACTACATATATTCTGCGGAGATGTTCGCAGATTATTACTGGCGTCACGCATGTATTATTCATAGTTGTCTGTCCGTATTACAGTGGCCATACTTCACGGAATGACTTCCCCTTTTATTACAATATTGTTATACAGTGCTAAGGAAGCAGCCGTTTTCATATTTTGTCCGGCGAAGTCATGATGAAGGAAAAGTCATGATATTTTGATAGATGCAAATTATGATATTAATTGAGTATTTGAAATCATTTGGCAAGTGATTAATTATCACAACAGCTTAAAGTCCTACATCAAAAAATGTAGATGTATCACCTTAGCATTGACTTGAGTCCTATTGTTATTGAACTTTACGCATATAATTATTTATGAACCAATCGTCGTAGCAGGTATAATATTCATACCACAATGATTTATTAAACTTTACATCACACGTCACCAAAATAAAACATTAAACGCTGCCAGACAACAAGAAAATAACCCCCATTTATTTACGTACCATTTCATATTTCAAACAAAGCTATGTCAAAACTAGGGCACGATCCCACATGACGGCTAAGATTAAGCGGTATTAGATTAAGACCTCAGAGCGAGACTATTACTTTTTTGTAAGGAAAAAAAAAACAATAATGCAGCAACCGCTTTCATAGCTAATGCAAACTTGGCGTGAGAGGAGCTTTTGCTTTGTTCCACGTTACTGCAGTTTGGTCTAGATTAAATAGGTGCATGACATTTTGCTATGGTAATGATATAATTTGCTGTTATGTTCTCAGGTGAAGCTCGTGTCGGCACGCGTTTTTCCACGCGCTCCTCAGAGAGAGTCAGCTAACCTCGATGGGGCTAGCTACAGCCAAAGTCTACGGGGGTCGTAGAATTGTTCAAAAGAGTTACTGCGGTCCTGGTACATAGAGGGTTTAAGAAGGAACATTTTGGGTTTTACTAAGTAAAAGTCTAACAGTTCCTCAAGCTTTCCCACCGGAAAAAGAGGTGAAGCTTATGTATGAACACCACCACCCGTGCGGAAAAACTGAGTGAGAAAACCCGCTAGTGTGAGAGCGCTCTTATAGTACTTTTTACAAGCATCCCAGTAAAAGATCAACTCTAAAATACTATGTATACTTCGTTTCAATAGCAGGCGTTCTGGCACATAAATAAGCTCAACGATAATGCATACAAAAGTTTATTTGAAACTTAGCACTAGAATCTGCATTTAGGTCATGACCTGTGTTCTGAATTTCGTCGGTTTTCAAAGGAGTATTATAGTGTAGATTAGGAATATGAGCCTGCGGTACCAAGTGAATTCACGCTTCATATTCCTTGTGTTACAAAATATTATAAAGTTCAGGAATTTGAAAGTTATAGTATCTTAGGGAAAAGTACCTTCACACCTTGATTACCACGAAACTAGTCTATCTATGACGTCAAGGCATATGGTGAGTCATATACCTTGACGTCTATTTTCTCCCAAATATCACCAAAACAACTTATAAAATAAGACATCCTGACTAATGCGTAGTTTTTTTTTATTATCTTTATTATATTTAGGGGCTTTTGATCACAATAATGCGTAGTTATTGATGCCAAAGTGAGTTTGTTTCTTACACTAAAACCGCTGAACAAATTATGATGTTCGGCATGGAGATAGATGGTACTAAGAAAATGGACATACGGTGTTATCCGGGTACAATACGGTACGTAATTCCCGCAACGTGGATCTTATACATTTCATTGAAGTTAGCAAACTTCAGTACACATGTACCTAGGTAAATGAAGTGCGTAATATTGACTGAACTTTACCACTCGCACCCACAACATGTGTTCAACTACAACGTGCCTAGTAATAATTCTAGACTCAGAACTGCTAAATAATTGCTAGATAGTGCTAACAAGATTGGAGTTTGATTAACTTTCTAATTTTAATACCTAAGGAACCAAGGGAAATTACGCTTATTGGTTTATCTTTACAAAGATTTTGGGAATAAAAAAAATATAATGAGTATGGATGTTGTTGAAGTTTGTTTCATACGGTGTTGTATAATGTTTTTTGTCGAGAAATCTAATCTTACGGAAAATGAACTTTGTATGAGATGAAAAGATAGATAATGTTTTCGTACAATTGTAGCATTACAGATATTTGTAACTAATTAGGGACTAGAGTTTTGGGTGTCCTTTCTGCGTCATCGTCATACCTCATACATTATGTTATCGAAGTGTACAATACAATACGAATTCTAAAGCCACACTGAAAGAATGTCTAACACATGTTCAAACTCGTTTTAAATTATTAGCAACATTATTTTTTTCTCCTCCTACGAACATTTTCACCTGATCATTTTCATTACCAAGAACAAAACAAAGAAAAAAATCAACAACAAATTAAAGTTAGATCGGTTTGCTACCGCACCATTGCGATAAAGAAACCCGTATACGAAACAGACTATCGTGCGATGTTACTATACGTATTAATCACGAGTTTGCGGACCAAAGTGATAAATTAAACCAGAGCCTTATATTTAGGGTTGCTGCTAATCTTTTATTTTTTTTCATCACCTCTAAGTTTTGTTTGGGTATTTAATAATTATTAGATTTTCTCCCTTTGTGGACAATTTTAGTATTTCGAACTTTAAATGTTATTTTTGTAATTCGAACGTTAACTGCTTAATTTATTATGTGGAAAGTTATTTAGTTCTTTAGTACGACGCGAAATCAATGATATGAAATACCTAATTCCAAATACAAGAGCGAAAACAATGTTTACACAATTTAATAAATAGTATAAAATAAGTAGTATAAAGTAATTAGTATAAAATGACTAAATGGAAACAATGAAGCGACACGGACGCCTGGTAAAGAATAAAATACAATGTGTGAAAAAGCCCCAAAATATTTGGTTAAGGCAAGATGAATATACCATGTCGATACAAAGTCGGCTTCTACACGTCAGATTAATATTAGCAAGTGAGTAATTTATTAACATTTACGTCCAGTTCTACAGCTCCAGATAAAGTTCCAGATAACTATCTGACAGACAGTGCCATAGAAATGTTATTAATTTTGACAACTTTTTTATGACATGTTCTGTCAGAAGACCATTTAGAACTTCATCTGGCTAAAACTGGCCGTTAGATTCTTTCATTTTCGCAAATAATGAAGTCTTAATCTAGGCTTTGACAGCCCTACCCATATCGCAAACGTGTGATCTAAACGCGGCGTTTTTGGTACGCCCGTTTACTAGCACCGCTTTATCATTAATCACGATGATCTGACTTCTATTTATTTTATTTTAGCAATAAATAAAACACATGTACATGATATGATTTATTTGTTGCATTAGCCTTAATGTTGCGTGATGTATGTCCTTTATTTTGTGAATAATAGTCGCGAAAATTGTATTCAAATGAAAATGTATTGAAAGGATTACAAAATTAATAGTTTTACTAAAATAATCAGTAGCGTATTTTTTCTGATTTTCTTTTAGACTGATGAAATAGTACCAGCATTAACCTCAGGGCCTCATGAATTTAGGAAGAATTTAAAACTTCAAATGCCCTTAGGTACTTTATACATCTACATGTCTATTGCATCTGATAATTGGGTAATCCTTATAGTTAAGAAATGTCCTCAAGTTGCCGATATCTTTAAAGTGCTAAATGCAACTATGTATTGTTGTGTTACATTGTACCGTAAGCAATTTAAACTCACTTTGTATGGTAACGTCAAATTAAGTGGGCAAGTTCAAATTAATTAGAAACTTTGAAACCTTAGCTTAGACGGACCGACTTTGATTACCTAGGGATGTGCCGTTTCTTAGCTGTTATACAAAATGTAGCTAATTGCCCATTTTGAATAAGTTAATTTATCTTAAAGTTAAATACTTGGTTAATACGAGTCAACACTTTTTCAACTAAGTATAAAATCAAATATTAACAAAAATATGAAGAGCACGTGGCTAAGTCAAAGCTGCGCGGACCGATCGATCATAAAGTTCAACAACGTTTGGCGGTCGGTCCGTGGATGGGTGACCATCTTGTCATAGCGAGATCTTTCATGTTTCGAAGGCACGATGAACGGGTGGGTTTCGGCTGTCATTTGACCATCTTTGTCAGAAACCAGAAATTCTGACAACCGGTCTTACCTATGGGTATTGAGTTGCCCGGGTAACTGGGTTGTGGAGGTGAGATAGCATTCGGTTAGACTGGAAGCCGACTCCAATGTAGTTGCGAAAAGGCTAGGCAGATGATTTGCAAAAACATATTTCAGTTAAACCATAGGTACTTACCTACTTAGTAAAGAAAATAACTCTTTTTAAAAATCCAATCCACCAACCAAAACTAAAAATTGATTGCAAACTTTAAAAATACTTCCCACAAAAGGCACACGTATCTATTCGTAATTAATTTCAAAAACTCGTATTGTGAAAACACAAGCAACGTCAATTTCGAACTGGAAACGCAATCAGGAGCACAATAAGATAGCAGAGCTGACCAATGCCCGAGAATCGCATCATCTGGTGGTATTGAAAATGTAATAAAACGATGCACTTTGGGCACGATTTTAAGTTTCACGAACAAATTTTTGTAAAAAGATATAGGTAATTTTTCCTATACCATTTTCCCGTTATGATGGGTTCCCTGACAGTTCAAATTTTTCCATCACACGCAAACTGCTTTAGAGCTATAACAACAAACCAACAAAATAAAGTTATTTTAAAATATTGTCTCTTTGTTGATTACCTAGTAAACTATATTTTTTCCTATTTTAAATGAACTAAATAAATATTAATGGCTAATAAATTAAATAATCGATGTAAAAATAATATGAGTTTAAAGAATGTCGAAAATGACAGATACACGAAATGAAATGTGTAACTTGCGTCAATAGATATTGACGCAAGTTACTGAATCGAAAAAACATCGATGTAGAGTAGTGGCCATATGAAAAATTTCAAATTTCGATTCCATTTTCTTTGTCAAACGATTCGATTTTATAATATAATCGATTAAGTTTCGTTAGGTTACATCACTCTAACTATCAGATATGAACTGCCAGGGAACTCATGCTAAAATAAAAGCACTATAGTTGTAGGTTAGTCCACTATTACTCTACTGATCGCAGAGTATAGGTCTCGGGTTCGATTCCTGGGGTGGGATACAATCGATTTGTGGTTTTTAAGAAACTTTCAGTTATACCGCAAATTGCAGAATGCTACATACTGAAACATTGTTTTTCGTTGGTTTCGAATAATATAATTGAATTACCAAACCATTAAATTTAAAATGGATTAGTTTCGTATATGTGTTGATAATTGTATTTACCAGATAATATGGCTGCAAAATGACTCATACAAATACGAACCCAAAATAGTCACATTAAGTTTTTGTCCATGAAACTGTGTCTCAGGACCACTGTGCGCCAGTTGCGCTCTGCACTCGTGAATTTTGTTCCAACTCTCTGATAGATTGTTAAGTCCTGCTTCTGTGCAGTTTGCCGGTTCCTAATGCTACTTTTTACGTGACTGTGGCAAAGCAAATTGCTGTAGTTTTTTATATAATGCATTTTCTAGCGTCCAAGTATTTGAAACGACTTCATGTAGGTACTTATTTATTATATAACGTATCAAAATATAATAAACTAAGTGTTTCATATTTATTAAGATTTGTGACATAATAAAGTTTTGTCTGGCAATTTTAAATATCTATACATATAATAAAATGCTTCATAAAGTACCAGTTAACTAACAATAAAAAATAAAGTTACAAGAACATTCATGGAAAAAATATAACCACCACTGCTCACTGAAATTCTTTGAAAGCCTGAACAAATACATAACGTGACTGAATTAATTCCAGGTTGAACCTTGGAGGAACGTGTCATGATTGTCGTCGACAGTGAAACATTACCGTTGCATCGGCTCCCCTCAACATAACTTAATAACCACTATGGAAATTACCGTTCTCTAACCCTACTTTAATTCATATTAGTTAAAGCTATGTCTTTAGGGAATTTGCAGTGCTATTAATATTGGTTTGTTTGTTTGCTTTGGGAAATGGAAAACTGTATTTTTTCTTCACCAAAATCAACGTAAGAGTATGATTGAGATGAAATCATGTTTCATTTGGTATGAAGATATCAGATTTTAGGCTTTGTATAATCTAAGCAAACAGGTATTTTTACTTAAATTTGAATGTGTTTAACCACTATGTCTGGTTAAAAATCTTCTTGATATTAAATTATTTTAAAACAGTTTTGTTTTAAAATCATATAAATTTTAAGTTATAAATTATCTCTCAGTATGTGGACAACATTCTAACAATAAATTGTCTTTTTGAGGTCAGTATGCAAGCGTATGCTAATCTATTAGAGCACTTTCTAAACAAAAGTCGAGTTCTGGACTAATTTTACAGCCAGCACTTCTGAAGCACCAGTATACAAAATAAATTATGGAAGCACATTTTCACTGGTACACGTTTAAAGCCACTTTCACAGGTTCCAGGTAAAGTTCTAGATAGCTATCTGACAGATCATGCTATAGAAAAGATTTCAAAATTAAAAACATTTTTATGGCAGATTGTACCTCTAAATAAAATGCTTTGAAACTGTTAAGATACTTATCTTTCAGTACTGAAATGTAATCTATTCATGAAAGTAGGAAAGAATTTAATATCCAAGGTTCTATAAATAAAAACTATGCAAAGGTCACGAATGCCTTGATGAAAATATCTTTGAAAAATATTTTTTTATTGTGAGGTAAAGTTCATTGACGATAAACAGTAAACGGAAAATTTGAATACATTATAACATAATACTCGCATTAAATGTTTCCCTGAAAATTACTTTATTTAAAAAATTACACTTGTTTACCAAACGGAGTTCTGAGTAATAGAGTATAAAGTAACCGGCGTTATCAAAGTGAAAAAAAAACCATGATTAATATACTTACCAAAGTAATTACCGTTATGAAATTGCACTTAAGTAAATTGTGTTACGTAAACGGCGTTCTAAATGCTGGTAATTTACAGAGAAGATTATCCACACCCACTTTCACATTGAAATCAACAAAATGCAGTAGATTTTAGGTGTTATCGTATTAATAATGGCTAATTGAAAAATAATGGAGGTGAAATGCACCCTCCGATGTACGGAACCCTCAAAAACACACGCAACCTGTCAACTTGTCACTCAGTAGGATTTTTCGAGAATACATTTTTCTCTTTGTATATTTTATTCAAAGTGGCTTGCAGTATTTTGTGAAGTTCTCGTGGAGATAAGAAAAGTTAAAAAGCCTTATTTAAAATAGCATACATCAAATTATACAAGATGCCTGCCTGTCTTGTGTGTCGAAGAAGCAATCAGAGGTTAAAGATCACCTTAAAATTTTTCAGTGTTTCTTTTTTCGCATTTAATTAAGAGGTAACCCTACAGAAATATGGCGCCTAAACTTGTCATGTACTGAAATTTTCTCAAACCAAATATATACTAATTAAGTCGAAATCGTACGAGTAATCCTCTGTCAGGCAATTCCTTAGCTCATTTTAAGACAAAAGTACATAGACATTTGATGAGGCAAACAAAACATTGTAACTGCGATGTTAAATTTCTATACATTGGTAACATGTTTAATACTACTGCTGAGACAAAAACAAACTGTTACGGACAAGTCAAATAAATAACGAGATAAAGAAAAATGTGGTATCCTCTGTGGAGACTAAATTAAATTGGTCTAATGTTAATTTCTCGGTCGAGTCTGCGACCTCAACTGACACCGAACTGCTGTTGACCGATGAGCAAGGTATTTAATATAACATTGTTTATTTAAATAGCTGATACATGTATCTACAATTTTAATTAAAACAAATAGTTTTATTTCATAACATTTTCAATTTCATAGGCGTAATCTTCGTAGAGACAAGAAAATAAGGTTTCGTTGTCACTAACTCTGTTTATCTACCTTTATGTCGCAATGTAGTACATAGTCTAAAGCCCGAGAAAGGATATAGCTATTTTCAATCCGTTATTTTTTGTTCTAATGATTTGTGGTATTTGTGTATTTTAATACCTAAAGATAATTCATAAAATATTTCCTAGAAACTACTCCACTTCAGAAAGAGGTTAAAAAAAAACTAAGAATAAAATGTATTATTTACATTCATCGTACTAACTCAAAATTATTCAAAATTAGAGTAAAACAGCGTATTAATCAATTTAATCCTTTTATGCTCTTTTAGTATACCAACGTTTATTTTTATTTCAACAGAGTAATTTTGGCATTGACTGGTATTTTTCAATATTTTTTTACTAATAAAAGTACACGTATTCAAAAAAGTTTACAGCAAAATTCATTCGTAAATGAAAATATAAAGTTTTCTGACTATGTCTTTCTAAGAATGGTATTTAGTATTTAAATATAATGTTTGCTTAAGTTAAGTTTAACTTGCCTAGACACAGTGTTAATTGTAATATTATTATATTAAACAATAATTTTAAATAAACAATAAACAAAGACACCAAGTGGCGATGTTATAATTTCGAACCCGTTTTACCTACATTAAAGTTTCATGAAGATTAACATTGCACCTGCTTGCTTATTAAACATTCATATTCCAATAAATGCAAGTAATAGGTTCCCATAAGGAGGTATTATACTAATTTGCTTTAATATTTAATGAACAGAAACAAGGGCCCAGGTAGTTAAGCATGCACCGTTAATACGTGGCTGGCTCAAACATATTATAATTATTTAATACGTATGCAAATCACTTCATTGCCCCTATTTAGTTTACATAGTAACACTACGTACAGACGTCAACAACGTATTGCTGTAAGGCTAATTTACTCCTTTTTTTAAATAATAGACGGTTTCTACTTCAGTGTAATTAAGGTGTATGAAAACTAATTCTTACTTTTGAAACAAGATTATTCTTATAGCGGGGTCACACAAGCAGCACTGAGCGAGGTTTACACGCGATACATTTCGAGCTGAAAAAAACTGTTACGCGGTTTTTAGCGGTATGTGATTATCATAGGTACTTATACATTATTATGTACTGTATTAGCAAAAGATAAATACTATGAATAATCTTGTAGTATTCAGTGATAACCCACATTATAGTGCGACTACACGTTGACAGCGGTTATGCCTGAAACCACATCAAGATAGCAATTGCACACAAACATAATTGCAGGTTTCAGGTCAGCAATCCATGTTTAACTGGGAATGTAATGATGATGATGTTGATGATGCGATGTGGTAGTTCATTTTCTACTCCGAAGATGCAGATGTTCTCTAGGGGAGAGAGTGCATTTAAATAGAGGACTATTTTTTGACGAAAGCTTGATTGCGATTGCAATCAACCGCCAGTTTTAATGTTGTCTTCGGTAGTTAATTATAGTTAATAATACGTAGAGACCAACTACACATAAAATTGAAATAAAACTAAAATAATTTTGAGTAAGAAAAAACCAAAGGGTCGCAATGTAAGTATTTCGTACTTGAAATCGAGATATAATTTTTATATCATACAATTTTTATCTATATGTTTTTTTAGATTATGAAATATAGTAAATCTAAATGCCAACTACACCAGTAGGCAATTAAAAAGTTTTTCACAGACGCGTGTGACTGTACCAACATGTTCGCGTGATACTCGACATCTCATGTAACATAGCGTTTACTTTCCGCGGTACAAACAAAATATCGCGAAACGCAATAATTTGCATTACACTTGGCCAAGGAAGGGCGGGGTAAAGTCGTCATTAATAATAGAGTAAAGTTAGAGGGCGTTTCCCGCCCTACAGGACGGGGTTAACAACCCTTGTTAAACAGTATAGTCTGGATTCATTTTCCGCTACAATGACTAGTGCATATTTATGCTAAGTTTCGTGGAACCAGGAAACGAGATTTTTTTTTCTTATTTTCATACTTACATATTAAATTGTATGCTTGCTTGAGACGTTTTGTCGGTACTTAGATAATTTTTATGAAATTAGTTTTTTACCAGTTTCAGCGTTTATTTAGCGAGTGGATATTATTGAGATAAGTTATATATATATAAACACTACGATACGATTAATATCGCCTATTTTATCACATCTCACCGCTTGTAATATGATATAAAGATTATAATTTATAGAGCAATTAAAAGGCATGAAAACCTATTCTACGCTCCGCGGTATTCAGAAAAAAGAAGTCGAGCAAAGCCGAAGGAAGAATTAGTGATTGCAAGTAATAATTCACCGTGGACGTTGGCGGGCCGACTAGCGGTCACAATCCGTGAAATTGGCCGCACATTATTTTATAAAATATGCTAGCTATCATCGCTCCTTAATTATCTTCAGGGTTTTTGCTGGAATCTTATTTCTTTTTGAACAGTAATGTAAAAGATTGTGTTGTGTTTGTAAATGTTAACAATAAACAAAACAAGAAACATAACGTCAGTTAAGTACTTAGGTGCCTGAAAATAGTTTTAATGGTTAAGATTCCTCAATTTACATACTTGCATAATCCTATAGAGCCAAGATTAGATACCAGTTTAAATGTAATTCAAGGTCTGTTTCTAAATTCATATCATCGCTCAAATAATTATCATTATAAATGAAGTGAGCGACTTATTTTACGTTTATATTGTAACTACTATCGCAACGTAGACCTCTTCATCAAAATCATGTTCATTGATTGAATAACAACACATTTTCCAACTGATAAAACTTCTAACCCCAAACTCATCGTTCATTTATTCTTAGTCCTCATCAAAACCTTTAAACAATTCACGCAAGAACAACGCCACTAGAAACTTAAAGCTCGTGGCTTTAATAAAGTACTTTATAATTAAATTACATTAATATTGATGGAGGCCAGAAAGTGCGTAGATTGCATTACACAGACAAGCCCGAACCCGTTCGTAAGAGGATTACTTCAACCCTAAACAACTCGCGATATTAATCTGAAGACCATTATTGTTGACATGTAAAACGCATTAAGCGACCGAAAGCCTCTTTCCAAATAAAATACTAGAATATCGAAAGTTGAATCCGATTGATGGACATTCGAAATAACAATGTTTGTGTACTTTTTCGGCTATGTTTGGTTTATGGAATATTAAATTTCGCGGAAAAAAGGTGGGCTTGAAAAACATTTTGATTATTTTGTAAAGTTAATTGGACATACAATTATGTATTGTGTAAGTGAGATTTCCATATAAAACCAGAAATAATAAAACTGGTTACTTTAACCATCCACGTTTCTGTATATGATAATATAATTTTTATTTTAAACCACTAATAAGTAGAATTAAATTAGTCATAAGAAAATAAGTACTAATTATTTTTAGATAAACTCCAATTTTTTTTATGACTTATAAACCTGATTTGATAGAATCAAATATAATAGTTTCTTTCAAACAGACATTATTTTGAGACAAAAAGAAGCAGAAATTTTGTATGATGTCATTGTTAGTTACTCTATAAAGCCTGGTAAGTCTATCGAATGCTTCTTCAAACAAACAATATTGTGAAAAAAGCAGGTTATAAAATGGAAAGTAAAATTTTCTACAACTTTCATCAAGAATGGCCAAAGAGGTTTAAATGGGACAACTTTTACGTAATGAAATTGTACTCGATATAATTTATGAAATCAAAATGAGAACAACAGGAAGGACACGCTGATTTGCTCTGCAAAATTTTATTATAAAGAGGCAATTAAAACGAAAATTAAACGTGTGTTTTTCGTTCATCCCTTAATCAAATAAAGCGACAAAATTAATCTGCGCGATTCACCGCTCCCTTCCCGAGCCCCGGATTGGCGCGATCTCGTCCGGTCGCGTCCGGTCCCCGCCAATTTCATACAATAACACATCACGTATTTGTGTTGCTGTAATGAAAACGTATACATACCCACTTGTGTTGTTTGCTTCTATTATTAATTCATCGTATTCATAGAAAGGGTAGCGAAAGCATATCGTTTGCCATTTTGATTGGATTTCACTGAAAGAACATTTTTATAACTCGAGCACATACGGATGATTCAATAACCGTTCGGAGATTCCTTTGATTACGTTATGCGAACGTAATATTATTTCTGTACCCTTTGAATAGATATTTAATTTCGTCGGAGGCAAAACAAGTTATCTCGAACGTGTAATATCCACGTGAAATGTGGGGCCGATGACTTTGTTCCACAAAACGGTTATCGTTTCTTTTACGAGTATATAAGAAAGAACGGATAAGTCATTAAAAGTGTCGCTGAAGCGTGAAAATAAAGTGTGCCGAGCAAAAGTGGTCGAATCCGAGTGAAGCCGCGTCTTATCGAAAACTTGGAACTAGTATGGTTCGTATCCAACGAACGGTTATTAAACTTTCTTTACTTTAACGAGTCGAACGTCAGATTTCTAGAATAGTTACCGACTTCATATCTCGCTGTAATAGTTCCATCTTTCTTTTCTTTCGCGTTTAATTCAATTAGTTTAATGAATGCCAATTGATAGCAAGAGTTACAGACTCATTGCTCTCTAGAAACTTATGTTACGAAGGATTTTTCTTTGTGTGGAATAGAAAAATCTTAAGCTTTTCAGTAAAGAACACAGATGCAAAATCATGCATATCCAATATCCATGGGTCTCGAATGAAACCCAGAAATTGCTCTCTCTGCTGATTTTCTTCCGTATTTGTCAGTAAAAAAATCACGTTGAATACACAATTTAGGAAGTGGAAATCACTAAAAATCAACATTTCCTAAGACAAAGCACAATTTTCTTGCAACGTCTTCAAATTACTTTTTCCGACACGTAGCGGAACCAAATAGACCTGTCCTCAACAAATAGGTCAGGGATCCTTGTTTTCTTTTTCAATAAACAGGTCAAGCTTAAAATGTCTTATCCAGTAGATAAAACCAGATTGGTCCCAAGTTTTTTGTTCGGCAAGAGGCAGTAATGAGTCGTCTCAGTGCTTCGATTGACCGCCCCTCCACCTTCCGAGCCAATTCACTCGCCTTTATATACTTTTAAACCCTCCCATCTGACTTTTAAAAGAAAACCGTTGCTATGTCTTGTTGGATGTAGAAAATGTAGGTAGGTATGTCTTAGTAGAATAAAATTTCGCACAGATTTATTTATTAATGTTGTTGTTTAAAGTACTTGGAACATCGTCATTTATATTTTTGCGAGTTCCATTTTTGTCCACATCGTCTCTTACCATCAGAGGAGATAGTAATGCCTGTCTTAATTTGAAAAAAATATCTCACAAAAATACCCGAAACAATGCATAACATGGAGTATGTCACATACAACATGAACCTAAGAGACCTAACCCAGATAATAAAATAAGACAATATGAAACTTATCTAACTTAGAATAAAATCAAATATTGTATAGGGTGCTCAAGCTTCAGGAGTGCACTAAGAAAACATAGGTACGTGTTCAAACTTCGAATTAAAGTTATACAGTACGCGTATATGTCTTCGTTCTATGCTAAGGTTCCTGGAACTTTTACCAGAGAATTTAATGAGGTTCTTAAATGGGAAACAGACGTGGAACCCTAGATTAATAGCTCCTAAGTAATTTTAAGAGTTTTATTGATTTACACATAATACAGACGCCTGTCTGTCTTTGTTAGAAAAAATTGATTAGAAAAAAATAATTTGTTAGAAATACTCCATCAATTTATTATTTTTATATTTACTTTCTCTAATTATAATGAGCAACTGTAGCGTAAATAATCCCTAATTGTACTAAGTAACAACGAAGTATTATAATTTATATTTATGTAATTATTTTCTTGACCGAGACCTTAACAATGTCATTTTGACCCTAATTATTACTTACTAGGTACGTGTCGCCGTCTGTTACGACATTGTTCAATTTGCAAGAACAAAATTAATTTCTAGACTATTTATTATTTGGCTTACTAACTATTTACTTCGTGTATTTTTAAATTGAATTTATTATTTAATTTATTTTTAAATAAAATTAATTTTAAAGCTGCGTAATAAAATAAATTTGTATTTGCATTGCAAATATTTCGCCTACATGGAACGCGCTAGGTCAAGCAGTGACAATTCATGAATGTGATAGAATAAAGACTACATATTTATGAAAATTCTATAAGTGAGATATTTTACTTAAATAAGTGACTATTTTTGTGTAATATTTATTCCAACATTTTTTTTTGTAAAATAAACAATGCCCAATATCGATATGCAAATACGAAAAATATTTTGATTTCGCTCCCCAACAAACCCACACAATTTTTGCTAAAATATAATATTCCGTCAAAATTAATATAACTACTAATGACTACCTAATTTTAATATGGCGAACATTTCTTACAAACACAAAGGTAATTAAATTAGACAGCTAAAATAAAATAAAAGCTTAGGGTAAACGTTATTAACTATACTCACGACCCCTCTCTTAGTTAGCAAAGTTTTAATTCTGTTTTGTTTAATATAAAGTGCAGTAAATTATTACGCATTAAAGGGTAGGCTAATAACGCCAACTGCCTCGCTTATGGCTGCTGTAGAAATTAATAGCGCTAATAGTGATGTGAAATGTCGAATGTGCGCTGTTGTCGATATTTAAATTTCAATATTAGCTTCGCTGTCCACTGTCCATCTGTTCGTCTGACTTTTACCAGGCTGTATCTCATGAACCGTAATAGCTAGATAACTTAAATTTTCAACAACAGGTACTATTAAACAGTAACAAAATAAGTTTTGTTGGCGGTTTCCATACAACAAACGTAATTTTTTGTACGGAGGTTTAAGTGCACGAGTCTGCATCACGAGTCCGGTTCATTCACATTTTTTTGATAAAATTACATAACGACTATGATGAAATTGGGTATGTACAGACGACAGCAGGTCAACGTATACGAATCTGTCAAATTTTACATATCAAATATTAACCTACCGCCATTGCCATAAGGTTGAAAATCTATTGCAGAAATTTGACAGATTGTGGTAACTTGATGTGCTGTCGTCTGTACATAATTTA
>NWSH02000517.1:11001527-11018987 GCA_002382865.2 Heliothis virescens
AGGAGTGCACTAAGAAAACATAGGTACGTGTTCAAACTTCGAATTAAAGTTATACAGTACGCGTATATGTCTTCGTTCTATGCTAAGGTTCCTGGAACTTTTACCAGAGAATTTAATGAGGTTCTTAAATGGGAAACAGACGTGGAACCCTAGATTAATAGCTCCTAAGTAATTTTAAGAGTTTTATTGATTTACACATAATACAGACGCCTGTCTGTCTTTGTTAGAAAAAATTGATTAGAAAAAAATAATTTGTTAGAAATACTCCATCAATTTATTATTTTTATATTTACTTTCTCTAATTATAATGAGCAACTGTAGCGTAAATAATCCCTAATTGTACTAAGTAACAACGAAGTATTATAATTTATATTTATGTAATTATTTTCTTGACCGAGACCTTAACAATGTCATTTTGACCCTAATTATTACTTACTAGGTACGTGTCGCCGTCTGTTACGACATTGTTCAATTTGCAAGAACAAAATTAATTTCTAGACTATTTATTATTTGGCTTACTAACTATTTACTTCGTGTATTTTTAAATTGAATTTATTATTTAATTTATTTTTAAATAAAATTAATTTTAAAGCTGCGTAATAAAATAAATTTGTATTTGCATTGCAAATATTTCGCCTACATGGAACGCGCTAGGTCAAGCAGTGACAATTCATGAATGTGATAGAATAAAGACTACATATTTATGAAAATTCTATAAGTGAGATATTTTACTTAAATAAGTGACTATTTTTGTGTAATATTTATTCCAACATTTTTTTTTGTAAAATAAACAATGCCCAATATCGATATGCAAATACGAAAAATATTTTGATTTCGCTCCCCAACAAACCCACACAATTTTTGCTAAAATATAATATTCCGTCAAAATTAATATAACTACTAATGACTACCTAATTTTAATATGGCGAACATTTCTTACAAACACAAAGGTAATTAAATTAGACAGCTAAAATAAAATAAAAGCTTAGGGTAAACGTTATTAACTATACTCACGACCCCTCTCTTAGTTAGCAAAGTTTTAATTCTGTTTTGTTTAATATAAAGTGCAGTAAATTATTACGCATTAAAGGGTAGGCTAATAACGCCAACTGCCTCGCTTATGGCTGCTGTAGAAATTAATAGCGCTAATAGTGATGTGAAATGTCGAATGTGCGCTGTTGTCGATATTTAAATTTCAATATTAGCTTCGCTGTCCACTGTCCATCTGTTCGTCTGACTTTTACCAGGCTGTATCTCATGAACCGTAATAGCTAGATAACTTAAATTTTCAACAACAGGTACTATTAAACAGTAACAAAATAAGTTTTGTTGGCGGTTTCCATACAACAAACGTAATTTTTTGTACGGAGGTTTAAGTGCACGAGTCTGCATCACGAGTCCGGTTCATTCACATTTTTTTGATAAAATTACATAACGACTATGATGAAATTGGGTATGTACAGACGACAGCAGGTCAACGTATACGAATCTGTCAAATTTTACATATCAAATATTAACCTACCGCCATTGCCATAAGGTTGAAAATCTATTGCAGAAATTTGACAGATTGTGGTAACTTGATGTGCTGTCGTCTGTACATAAGCTAGGACATTTAACGGGTGCATGAAATGGTTTCCTCGAAATACGGTTGAGAACGAGAGTAAATATTTTATGAGAGTTAACTAAACATTAACCTGTTAAATGTACCCAGCATCACTACGAAATCATGCTTGTTTGACTTCCTAATAAAATTTGATAAACTCCAAAATATCGATACCCAAAAAAATGCACGGGCCATCACTAACCGTTCTTTAGTTACGTGCTAGGGCGTCGGCGGGGGATTTCCGACTCTCGGGCAGGTCGCTAATATAGCTATCCTCACTCGGGGCGACATCGCCGGCCTAGCGAGAAACTCATTAAAATTACACACCGGTACAAAAGCATACAGTAACACAGGCCCCCGAATAACGCCCTTTGCCGTGTCAATTTGTCGCGTCAATTGCTTTATCTAACGGTATCGATTTCGTTTCATCGATAACATTTACCTAAGATATAATATTTTAATCTAAGGACGTTTTTCATAATAAAGGAACACTTATATTATGGTAGTTGAATTTTTGTAACCTTTTGTAAAATTATTTTAATATTTTTACTTTAATTCAAAAAGATCCAATGAGTATTTTTTCTAGAGCTATCACTGTTAGCAGTCATATAAAAAAAGTTATTTATCATTATAAACGATTAATTCTAATTTCTAACACATTAGATTTTAGTTAATTTATCGTTGGAGCATTTTAAAGTCATGCGCTTAAAATATATTGGTTTAAAAACTCTTTGTGCGAAATAAATTCTGAAAAAAACCACTGGGCAAATTAAAGCTTCGCAAAATACAACAAGCTCGAAAGATAAAGCGTCTGTAGTTAATTGTACGTAAAACCCATATTTCTCCATGAGATATTCCCGTAGTCTTTACCAAAAATTAGATGACAGTTAATTTTTTTACGGGCCTCCGCTCGACCGCAATGGACAATAAAACTCAGGCAATCCCCTGTGTATTTCACGGTAGCCCAATGCTTGCAATGAATTTCTTGACAGAAAAAAAAATAAGCAAATGGAAATATTTCGTGGCATTTAAATTATTAAAATAGTAAATAGGCAAAGAAGAAGTTCAATTTATTTTTAAGTTTCCCTTTTAAGAATTCAAATGCTAACCTGTTTTCTTTCAATAAATATTTAAGTTAGTATTTTAAGGTCAGTAATGTCAGTTATGTTCAAGAGATAAATGTCAGTTTTATTTAAACCTACTTCAAAGTAAATGGAGTTTGTCTTTTGAGAATAGTGACAGCACTGTTTTATTTTTAGTTGTGTACCACTCTAAATAAATTTGTTTAAGTTTAATTTCCTAACTGCTTTGGTCTAGACTTTAATAATATTATTATAAAGGCATTGTAGTGTTTAAACACGGTCGCATTTGAACATATTATATAGTTTTTTTTTAAATAAAATCGAAACAGTTAATGCCCACACAAGACAATAAAATTATTGGTTATGTATTTTCTTTGCAGGATATCTATGCACTAATGTCCTACACGGTCTAATTCTCGAACAAGCCGAACGGTAAATCACCGTGACGTAAATCGCGTCACCAAAAGGATGGAATAATTAATGAGGTGCATTGCTCGTGACACTGGTGGAGAATCATTTGGGCCATAATTAACATGTTGTGTTCTGCACAGTGGGCGGGGGGCGGAACCGCGGACAATAGGGCAACATGTTTAGATCAGGTCACTGTATTGTCCGCACAATCGACTGACAAATGGACGTGCTCAATACGTGATAGATATTATAAATTAGCGATTTGATTTATGAGCCTTGTTTGAATTTTGGGTGTTGGAGTGGACATACATGGGTGTAAAATACTTACTAACTTGTTAACTTTCGTTTTAGAGTTTTATACCCCAAAAAAAAATTACTTTGTTTTTATGTTCCTTACATAAAATGATATTATAATGGCATCAAATACTGTTTACAAAAATATTTATTTAAAATAAATATGTAAAATATTAGGTTCCCTTACATTATTTACACCATAAATTCTCCTACAATATTCCGAAACATACACAATTCTTACTAAAAACACCATGGCTTTGAGGAATTATTTAGAAATCAATTTCGGTCGTGCATCGGCCGCAATCAAATCGTTGTCGGCCCGCATCGATATTGGGAACGTAATAAACTGCTTCAAGATTATTTCCACTTCATCCAATACGTACAGTTTCTCGACCAGGGTATGTGGATGTTAACACAAACGGTTTCAGCGGGTACTTCAGTAACCGACATGAAATTTTGTCTGTTTTGTAAATATATATTTAGTCAACCATTTACTTTGAATATGAATAATAATAGTTTAGTAATTATTTTATTTAATTTGAGTCCATTTCATGGGGTAATTCGGAAGTTTACGGCATGTATGCTACATAAACTGTTTCGTTTATCTTCGTAGCGAACTTGCGTAGCCCGTAGCATTCTCGTAGGCTTTGTAAGTCGCCTGTTTGTCATTAAGGTAAAATACTCGTTCAATAAATACTATATATAATAATAAATATATTTTCTTGTAGTAAGTTAAATAATAACTTCAAATCATTTTACAAATTTATTAAAAAGCAGATATTAAAAATCTTTCAACAAAATTCAGTTTCATGAAAAACACTCATAGACCCATCTCGTTAAGTATTCCCTATAGATCTACTATTAATATCGTACACAGAAGATGCATTCGCCGCCGCCGCGCTCACTCAAATCTGTATGAATATTTCGGCGAGAGAATAGTACCGTCAGTTGCGCCGTATTCAATGAGGCAGTGCGATTCAAACTGAAGTATTTCATATTGTGCAATCTCTTTCAGGGAACAGACAATACGATACGTGGTGGTACGCATCACTCAACGTCACATCTAGACGTGTATTTTTACATCCCCACAATGCTCAAGGGGGAATAATTTCTATTGTCAGTAAACAGAGCGCCGCGATCGGCAACTACGAGCCACTGTTTATTTTTTTTCCAGCCAGATATTCAGAGAATTTGTAATATATACGCTGCTAAAGTTAACGTCAGTCAACGGATTTTTTGTATGTTAAGCACTGAAATTGCTTTTGAGTGAAAGTGTTGTTCTATTTATCTATATGCTGTGTTCTATTTATTTCTTATGTTATATTAATACTTACCGTAGAATCAGTATGTAAACATAGAATAGCTAAGTGAAACTTTAAAGTGCTTGAATTAAAAGCGAACAAATTCAGCGTATCATAAATTTTAATAAAAGTAATATAAAGAATTATAACTTTCAAAGCAAAATCTAAAAATTCACTCGAACTAGTTCGAAAACTTTGCGGTTCAGTTATAGCATTTAAATTGACGTAATGGACTGTTATATTTTAAGTTTGCGAACTCGATTAACTCAAATATATTTTTATTAATATAACTAACTATGCGTTAACAATAAGCTCTCAAGCTTACACTAAAGATTTGGTTTATTTATATAGGTAGAAAAACTTTTACAATATATTCAAGCCTTATGTAATAATATTAATGTAGATTTTTAATAACTTTTTTAATAAATAGTATGCTCAAATACTATTTGGAAAACGTATTTGCCTGATAGTAATTTCAGAGATCGGAGTAAGCCAAAAAATATCTTTACCATTCTTATTCTAAGCATTTGAAACCAAGAAACGAGCTCAACATCTAGCACGCAAATCATTAATCAACTATCAGGGAGCCGTAGCAGAAAATAAAATATGGCAATTCGTAGTCCACAGAATCGTGCTGTCAGCTTAGATGATGTATTTGAACGTTTTCATGGGAACCAGCCAGCGCTTTGTCAACGTCCTCCATTAGGGGTCATCGCTCAAGCCGACCCCTACCGTCGGACCCCGCTTTTCCTCAAGATTTATGAATATCGATTCGAATTATTGTACCCATTAAGAGTGGTGAAAACAAGGCGCCAATTATGTTAGGAGTCAATTTTGTGGGAATATTTGGGTCGCTTGGGTTTCCTGGTTGTTTGTGTTGGATGTTGTCTCCACGTGTAGCTGAACCTAAGTAAATAAACCGCGTACTGTGAAACCTTTTTCCAAGAATTGTCGCTATTGGTATTACAAAGTAGGTATTTATTATATATATTAGGTATGCTTTATCAATGCAAAAAATATTTTCAATAAATTGGAACAAATAATACTTATCCGAATACGAAAAAAATATAGCGACGAAATAAAAAACGTCAAGCCATTGCAAATTGTCAAGTATTTAAGAACAAGGAAGCGGGTCTTGTGGTTCAAACGAAATTGTGAAAGGAATTTTGTAACGACGACAAACTCACAATTTTGAAGCAAGTACTGAATGTAACCCTGAAAGTTATTACCGTCGTTAGTAACATAGTTCCATTTTATCACTTTGAATGTAGACGATAAATACAAACGAATGGCTGAGCGACGCTCATTACCGCGCCAGCACTCGAAACTCCTCGTAAAGCCGCAGAAGAGTGATGCAACTACTAGTAATGGACGGACAGAGAACGAGTGCCGGATCAAGCATTACTCCACTTTGAGCTCGCTCACATCTACACTAAGCTACTCCCGTTTATGTCCCCCTAATACCTCTCCACGCCACTAAAAACGAAAACTCTCAAAGACAAATCCTCATAATCTCAAAAATCCCTCGCAATTTCTCACTTTTAATACAGGCGTACTTCAATAATTATTTTCATCACAGAGAAAATGAAAGCCGAATCCGGCGTGGCACGCACGACAGATGGCGGCCGCACCTGGCATTCACAACTTTCCTTTTCAATAAATCCAACCGACATTCGCGCGACATTGTTCTACCAGAATATACTCAAATTATGATTTATTATTATGAAATGTTAGTTGTAATAAGGGGAAGTTTGCATGCTTATTCCGAATGTTAATTAGGGGCGAAATGAAAACCGTGTAGACAATGTAACGATTATCCGGCGGTACGTACACGAACCGCAGAATACAATAGAAAAGTTTATTACAGCACCCGCGGGTGAAGTCAGGTTTCTCGTTAAGAGGTAAATATTTGCACAGAGCGAAGCAACGTGTGAGCACGAGTAAATAATGAAGCCTACGTCTCGTAACGAGATGAATGTTTGCGGACTACCAACGAAAGTAATTAAGAGTTTAACAAGAGTTACAGAATAAGACAATTTTGACAAAAACTCGTCAACTTTGAACCCGGCGCGCGCGGTCTGATTATGTTGCTCCAAAATTATGATTTTAAAGAATGTAATTATTTAGACAACATTAAAACCACACGTAGTATCGATGATTATAATTTCATAAGTACCTAAAGTTTTTACCAAAAAGTCGAATCGTTTTGATTCTTTGTCACGCGTGTGTTTTTTGGGCGTCTTTTCATGCAAACGAAATTATCACTGAATTAATTTCATTCTAAAAAAACATTTTATTTTGCGAACCAATTTGAATAAAATCTTTTGAAAGTTTCCAAACACGAAACTAAAATTATTGAATAATATACAATTAGGCCCAAGGGCGCAAACAAGAAGAAAAAACACAATTCTTAAAAAAAGGTTCGTTATTATTTTTATTGTTTCATTAAATTTCTTTGATAACGGGCCAGACTATTGCTAACTTATTTGTACTGCCAAGAGAAACTGATAAAATTAAATAACTTTGTTATGGCACTCCAAAATACTTTAATAAGAACTTAGTTTTTATATTTGGGCTCACTAACTCGGTCACTGACTTTTTATTGCCATAGTAATTCTTGTTTGTACCAGTGTATAAAATATGGAAATTGTTTTGCTTTTAAAAATGCATATTTTTTACATTTTATGGAAGGAGAAATTTCTTATTTGTTAAATTAATGAATATTCAAGTAATTATTAGGTTTTATAGTACTAATGAAGTTTGTTATCACAGTACCATAAGCTCAATATCTGTATTCTACGTATTATATGTTTTTCATCAACAATATTGGTTCCTGTTTTGACTGTTTTTTTTAAGTAAGTACCTAAAATGTCAAGGAAATTAATACCTATCTAATATATTTATTCTCATCATTACAAATATATAAAAAGTATTTTTAGAAACCTAAACTGTACTTAATTTAGCTTAATCGATTTTTTTAATGTCTAGGGAAAAATCAACCAGATTACGTTAAAAAGGTGTAGGTTTAAATACCGTGGATATGTGCATGGGCGTATTTTATAAAAGCGTTTGTTAATAATACCTGCCTATTTTTGGAACCTGTAGGTAGCTGCCTACATTATTTGACCACTCTCGTTTTTTTTTTAAAGTAAATATATTTTAAAATTATTCATCTAAAATTAGATTTGGAAAAATCAACACAGAAGTACTTTCTGTCAAACAATATCAATAAAATGTACGCCACAAATTAATTATAACCATCCTCTTATATCTTAAAACCTAAACAAAGGCCGTTAAAAAACCCAGCATTTATCTTAATAAAGGAACATAGTGGTATAAAAGACGGACAGGGCCGATAAAGTAATCCCGCCGACCTACACTTCGTCACTGTCCGAACCTTCGATGCCAGTATCTACAGCTTAACAAAACGTGTACGAATTTAAGGATACACAGCCATGTGGTTTCAGCCCTTAACCGAAGCTTAATCCTCGGTTGCCGAACAAAAGGTTCGGGCGTTAATTCTTAACAAGCGTTTGTCTTAATCCTGATTGTATAGAAATCCTATTAAAGTTTTAATGCTGGTGAAAAGTTTGGAGGATTTCAGTGTGAGTGCTTAATTACTTAAAGTTGAGCCTGATTTTATTTAATCGCTACATTTTATTGATATTTGTTTTACTGTTTTGTTTGGTTTTATGACAGTCAGTATTACACTATTTTGTGTTGATATACTGGGAAATTATCGCCATCCCCGGCTAACCGCCCGGCCAGCTCCATGAAGCACTTTATCTATGATGGCATGACAATCCGTGCAGTATTTTTTGAATTTATCGCGAGCAAACAGACAGACGCGGCTGAGGATCTTTATTTTAAAGTTATGTTCTTCGATTAATTAATTACACAAATCAAACTTCTCAAAACATTAAGTTTAAAACAATGCATAAGTACTAAATACGTATTTAATTCATAAAAACAAAAAACGTAAATGAGAACGTAGGCTATAAATACAATATGTTATATGTTCCTTACACGAGTTTGAGAACTACAACATTAACTAAAACTCGTAAGCCTCAAGAAGTGGATGTTGTTTCAATCAGGCACTGTTTGCTCTCACTAGGCTTAATTTAATCTCTGCCTATTTTCCCACATAGTTACTATAATTAAGTATGGAGTATGTGTTAGATTGAAGTTTTATTATAATGGCCTGGTGATTAAAAAATGAAATAAAGATTTACCGGTAAATGTTGTGTAATAAAAATGCAAATTAACAAAATTATTTTTTTTACATAGCTAATTTTCTCTGAGAATTGTAACGGTACAATAATCACCAAAGTTAATCGCTGCCAAAAAGTATGGCGACAGCTTTATCTTATTTCAGGTTATGAAATCTCAACTTAAAAGGAAACGTATAATATACAAAGTAATCGAATATATTACACACACAATAATTATTATATTAACTCTAGCAACTGTTCAAACTACACAACTAGCAACCTTGTATCGTTTCAATTTTCTAAGCAAACAGTGGCCGGTCAAGCCGGCCATCTATCCGGGCCATCGCGGTCACATAACTCACATTTACGTGTTAAAAATGTTTGTCTATTCGTCTTAATAAAGCCGGATCGGTCCGGTCGGTTCGCGGAACCCATCGGATACTAATCCCACCCGCTCCTCAGTCAATGTCGTGACCGCTTGCCCATCGCCGCCCAATGGCCTCTGGGATTATTTGACACATGTTAGGATTTAGTGTATGTTTTGGCGAATATCTTTTTTGATGTAATAGGGTTAAATGTGTATTTGGTTCGTAAGATATTGGGTTACGACAGTGGTCGTAATACGGTCTTTTGGTTTCCTATTGCAATGCGTTTTTTTTATAACTCTGTTGTTTTAATTGAGTCATCAAGGTATATACTGTTAATGAAAAGATTTTTTCCTTTGTCAAAAGCTTTGAAGAAAATGTCTTAGAAAATCAGGTTTTTCATTAGATGTTACAAGGAACCTTACAAAAACCCACTACATACTCAAGGCTGAAATAGGTTCGCCTATTCAGGTCAGGGATCAAACGACTCATGAATATTTTAGACTAGCTGAGCTCGGGGCTCCACCCTTATAAACTTCTTAATTGTGCGGTGTAGAAAATGCCATAGTCACATAGTAATTGGCTATATAGTAACTTAAAAAANTCTTTTGAAAGTTTCCAAACACGAAACTAAAATTATTGAATAATATACAATTAGGCCCAAGGGCGCAAACAAGAAGAAAAAACACAATTCTTAAAAAAAGGTTCGTTATTATTTTTATTGTTTCATTAAATTTCTTTGATAACGGGCCAGACTATTGCTAACTTATTTGTACTGCCAAGAGAAACTGATAAAATTAAATAACTTTGTTATGGCACTCCAAAATACTTTAATAAGAACTTAGTTTTTATATTTGGGCTCACTAACTCGGTCACTGACTTTTTATTGCCATAGTAATTCTTGTTTGTACCAGTGTATAAAATATGGAAATTGTTTTGCTTTTAAAAATGCATATTTTTTACATTTTATGGAAGGAGAAATTTCTTATTTGTTAAATTAATGAATATTCAAGTAATTATTAGGTTTTATAGTACTAATGAAGTTTGTTATCACAGTACCATAAGCTCAATATCTGTATTCTACGTATTATATGTTTTTCATCAACAATATTGGTTCCTGTTTTGACTGTTTTTTTTAAGTAAGTACCTAAAATGTCAAGGAAATTAATACCTATCTAATATATTTATTCTCATCATTACAAATATATAAAAAGTATTTTTAGAAACCTAAACTGTACTTAATTTAGCTTAATCGATTTTTTTAATGTCTAGGGAAAAATCAACCAGATTACGTTAAAAAGGTGTAGGTTTAAATACCGTGGATATGTGCATGGGCGTATTTTATAAAAGCGTTTGTTAATAATACCTGCCTATTTTTGGAACCTGTAGGTAGCTGCCTACATTATTTGACCACTCTCGTTTTTTTTTTAAAGTAAATATATTTTAAAATTATTCATCTAAAATTAGATTTGGAAAAATCAACACAGAAGTACTTTCTGTCAAACAATATCAATAAAATGTACGCCACAAATTAATTATAACCATCCTCTTATATCTTAAAACCTAAACAAAGGCCGTTAAAAAACCCAGCATTTATCTTAATAAAGGAACATAGTGGTATAAAAGACGGACAGGGCCGATAAAGTAATCCCGCCGACCTACACTTCGTCACTGTCCGAACCTTCGATGCCAGTATCTACAGCTTAACAAAACGTGTACGAATTTAAGGATACACAGCCATGTGGTTTCAGCCCTTAACCGAAGCTTAATCCTCGGTTGCCGAACAAAAGGTTCGGGCGTTAATTCTTAACAAGCGTTTGTCTTAATCCTGATTGTATAGAAATCCTATTAAAGTTTTAATGCTGGTGAAAAGTTTGGAGGATTTCAGTGTGAGTGCTTAATTACTTAAAGTTGAGCCTGATTTTATTTAATCGCTACATTTTATTGATATTTGTTTTACTGTTTTGTTTGGTTTTATGACAGTCAGTATTACACTATTTTGTGTTGATATACTGGGAAATTATCGCCATCCCCGGCTAACCGCCCGGCCAGCTCCATGAAGCACTTTATCTATGATGGCATGACAATCCGTGCAGTATTTTTTGAATTTATCGCGAGCAAACAGACAGACGCGGCTGAGGATCTTTATTTTAAAGTTATGTTCTTCGATTAATTAATTACACAAATCAAACTTCTCAAAACATTAAGTTTAAAACAATGCATAAGTACTAAATACGTATTTAATTCATAAAAACAAAAAACGTAAATGAGAACGTAGGCTATAAATACAATATGTTATATGTTCCTTACACGAGTTTGAGAACTACAACATTAACTAAAACTCGTAAGCCTCAAGAAGTGGATGTTGTTTCAATCAGGCACTGTTTGCTCTCACTAGGCTTAATTTAATCTCTGCCTATTTTCCCACATAGTTACTATAATTAAGTATGGAGTATGTGTTAGATTGAAGTTTTATTATAATGGCCTGGTGATTAAAAAATGAAATAAAGATTTACCGGTAAATGTTGTGTAATAAAAATGCAAATTAACAAAATTATTTTTTTTACATAGCTAATTTTCTCTGAGAATTGTAACGGTACAATAATCACCAAAGTTAATCGCTGCCAAAAAGTATGGCGACAGCTTTATCTTATTTCAGGTTATGAAATCTCAACTTAAAAGGAAACGTATAATATACAAAGTAATCGAATATATTACACACACAATAATTATTATATTAACTCTAGCAACTGTTCAAACTACACAACTAGCAACCTTGTATCGTTTCAATTTTCTAAGCAAACAGTGGCCGGTCAAGCCGGCCATCTATCCGGGCCATCGCGGTCACATAACTCACATTTACGTGTTAAAAATGTTTGTCTATTCGTCTTAATAAAGCCGGATCGGTCCGGTCGGTTCGCGGAACCCATCGGATACTAATCCCACCCGCTCCTCAGTCAATGTCGTGACCGCTTGCCCATCGCCGCCCAATGGCCTCTGGGATTATTTGACACATGTTAGGATTTAGTGTATGTTTTGGCGAATATCTTTTTTGATGTAATAGGGTTAAATGTGTATTTGGTTCGTAAGATATTGGGTTACGACAGTGGTCGTAATACGGTCTTTTGGTTTCCTATTGCAATGCGTTTTTTTTATAACTCTGTTGTTTTAATTGAGTCATCAAGGTATATACTGTTAATGAAAAGATTTTTTCCTTTGTCAAAAGCTTTGAAGAAAATGTCTTAGAAAATCAGGTTTTTCATTAGATGTTACAAGGAACCTTACAAAAACCCACTACATACTCAAGGCTGAAATAGGTTCGCCTATTCAGGTCAGGGATCAAACGACTCATGAATATTTTAGACTAGCTGAGCTCGGGGCTCCACCCTTATAAACTTCTTAATTGTGCGGTGTAGAAAATGCCATAGTCACATAGTAATTGGCTATATAGTAACTTAAAAAAATATATATACACTACCCACAGAAAGTTTGGAAGCACCCGCAAATTTTGCTAAATAAAATTACAACTTTGGTATAACCGATTTTATCTATGGTGTACTTAAATATGCCATAATTTAAAATCTTTTTATAGATTTTTTATGAAAGTTGGTGATAATTTCGGGTAAATATTTAAGAAAAAATAAAAAACTATTATTTAACAGTTATGGTTTATTTTGCTGAGTACCCTCTAATATTTTTATTTTCGCTTCGTATTTGTTTTACTTAGTCAGTTTTCATTGCGAGCACTGTTCCAATTGTGATTAACTAATTGATTGGCTTTTATATTTAGTTTTTGCTGCTTTTACGACCGTATTCTTTCGATACTCATATTTTTAAATATTTTCCGTTCAAAATGGGAAAAGGAAAACAGTTACCTATTGAAACTCGTTCAGCTATTATTGTGTTGAGAAATGAAGGCATTTCTGAGAGAAAAATTGCCAAAAAACTTGGTATTTCGCCTAAGGGGGTACATTATACCCTTGTAAGACATCGGGAGACGGGCAGTTTATCGGACAGAAAACGGAGCGGCAGGCCAAAAATCACTTCTGAAGCAGAGGACCGGTTTATTATAACAACCTCGAAGCGAGATCGTCGACTTACAGCACCAGACATCACACGGGAGTTGAATAAAACGCGAACAAAAAAAGTGTCAGTTTCTACCGTGACGAACCGTCTTTTATCTGCTGGTCTGAAGGGGTGCGTCGCCGCGAAAAAACCATTATTACGACCCATACACAAGAAGAAACGTCTGCAGTGGGCAAAACAACATGAACATTGGACAATTGAACAGTGGAAAACAGTGTTATGGACCGATGAATCAAAATTTGAAATTTTCGGATCTAATAGGAGAGTCTTTGTCCGCCGCAGATCAAATGAAAGGGTGTCTGAGGCCTGTTAAGTGTCATCAGTAAAACACGGTGGTGGCAATGTTTTAGTCTGGGGCTGTTTTGCTGGAGCAGTCGTCGGGGATCTTGTAAAAATTGATGGAATTATGAGGAAGGAGCAGTATCTACAAATATTACAAAATCATCCTGTGCCTTCAGGAACACGTATTGTAGGTGAACCATTCGTGTTTCAGCAAGATAATGACCCGAAGCACTCGGTANAGTGTCATCAGTAAAACACGGTGGTGGCAATGTTTTAGTCTGGGGCTGTTTTGCTGGAGCAGTCGTCGGGGATCTTGTAAAAATTGATGGAATTATGAGGAAGGAGCAGTATCTACAAATATTACAAAATCATGCTGTGCCTTCAGGAACACGTATTGTAGGTGAACCATTCGTGTTTCAGCAAGATAATGACCCGAAGCACTCGGCACGAATATGCAAAGCCTTCTTAGAAGAACAAGAATCAAACGGTATTATTGAATTGATGAAGTGGCCCTCACAATCACCTGATCTATCACCTATTGAGAAATTATGGGATGAATTGGACCGAAAAGCCAAGGAACGTTTGCCACAGAATACTAGACAACTGTGGCAATACCTTCAGGAAGCTTGGAAAGAAATTGGCGCAGAGTACTTGAACAAATTATTGGAGAGAATGCCTAGAATCTGCCACGCTGTTATTAAAGCAAAGGGTGGTCATATAGACGAAAATCGATTATAAATTATTTGTGTGTGTGATAATAAATGTTTTGATTTGAAATTATAGCTTGATAGTTGTTTTAATCAAATACCTGATTACAATTCATAAATTAAAACTTAATCTATTAATATTTGTTAATTAATCCCGAGAATCACAAGTGCTTCCAAACTTTTTGTGGGTAGTGTATATTGTGGGTTTTAGAAANTATTAATATTTGTTAATTAATCCCGAGAATCACAAGTGCTTCCAAACTTTTTGTGGGTAGTGTACGTGCTTATTAATTCCAGTAACTTTTCCTAGAACAAACACAAGGCAGACGTTTTTCAAAGAAACTTACCGACATGACTTGCGAGTAACAAAGTGGAAATATGTAGACGTATTTTGTTTTTCATTTTTACAATAAAAAATTATAAACCGCTAAGCAAGTATTTACACAATTAACATCAAAACACTTTTTGTGCTCATGATTGATTGACACAGCACACAATTATTTTCCATGGCTACTTGCGTGACCAGGCGCCGCATAGTTCCCGTGCTTACAACAAAATACACAGTTTATTTTATATAATGCTGTGCAACGTTTCAGAAAAGGTCAACGGTATATAGAAAAAAATAGGCACGAAATAAAACAATTTGTTTATAAGAAATTGTCGGGGCGTAAGAGAGTCGTTGAGGCAGGCGACCAAAAGTAATGTAGTGGTTGAATATTTGGCCACGGACCCTCTACAGAGTTCTTAGTGCATGAAATTTTCATCAGGATTCTTGTATTGTGCTAAATTTGAGAGGTGTTGTCACCTACTGCTGTCTGTTCCAATTTAAAGTCCATTCCGTTACATTTCTTTATTACGAGTCGCGTGTTGTCTTTATTTATTTACTTATAGGTACGAACTTTACAGGGGTAAAATCAAAAGTTATAGCTTCAAACTAGACAAAATAACAGTAGCTTCGAATCTGTAAGTATATATGGAATATAAAGGTACTACTCAGAGCTATAATAAAATTTTAATCTCTTTCTGCAGTTTCAACAATACTCAACAGCTGATGTTAAAACTTCGCCTACAGAAATCGTAAAACATGAAATTGTATAGCAAGAAAACCGTTTAACATGGATGTTCGTATACAAAACGGCACCAAGAAAGAATAAGCCTGTTCCCCTCCAACAAATCAAAGCGAATAGTCCAATAAAACGCGACCAACCGAGCGTTACGTCTAGATGTCCCCTTAAGAAGTTAACTTCATATCATGCACCTGGACACACAAGAAAAGTAGAATTAGGGAAGAGACTGAAATAATTTCAGTCATAAATTCAACTTTTATAACTGGCACGTTACGTGGTAAGGTCGGACTCCTCAGACATCGACATAATTTAACTTTTTCCTATTATCTTTATGCTGACGCCGTTAAGTGACTCACTCACATATTGCAGAGCGAGCGTTTTTGTTATAATTTCGAATTTACTCCCCGCCTTTCATGCATTTTTACCAAGTTTAATTTTATTCGACGAAGGTAGGGACTCAAAGTTTGACTCCAATTATTACTTTGGAATTAAGTTACACATTGTTAAAGGGATGCCTAACCACGTACTAAGTCAATTTTATCGACTAAGTGCTTAAGTAATCAAGTAGAGACGTTGGAAAAGGTTAGTCAAAATAACTTATATTATTTTGACTCCTTTCGTAATTATTTGACCTCTTTTTGTAAATGGGTGGAGTCTACCAGTTATGTTCTTTTTGTTTGCAACTGGCGATGGTCGTTTTACAATAGGATATTCTAGTTAAGTCACTTCATCATTCATAGATAATGTGTTTGGTACTTCGTAGGTCTGTTGCAATGTACGTGTTCATTGTTCACTCGTAGGCTTAGAAGGGAATAAGAAATACATTTTTGACAACCTTGACTTAAATAAAACAGGGAAATAAAACGCAGCACTTACCGATAAGTACGTATCACCAACCCACATTATACGCTGTAAATGTAAAATACCGATACATTATACATTTCCTGACGTCACATTTAAGTACAAACCTAGAACGGCCCTCGGCTACAGCGTTCACATTCGCATCTTACCATCGGAACACCGTTTTGCTCTCAAACACATCGTATTGCGACTCCGTCGTCTCGACTAGCCAACTCCGAGTCAAAGTTCCCTCGGGCCAAATCTATAAGAGTGTTTTGCCACATGATCGCTTTCACGATTTGCCAAGAAAATAAAGTAGAATCGAACAGGGAAACTAGTTCCCACCACAAGTGAGTTGATAAAAGTAGATATATCTTTGCAGTGGTCCAACTTTGACAGTGAATAATAATGTTACTTCTAGTAAGTGGGTGATGTCTAAGTTTAATGGTCGGCAACTTTTAACTAAATGGTGATCATTTTGTTCTGACACTGTCTTACCTATCACTGATTTATGGATAGTATGTCCGTAAAAAGTTGTATCGACGTCTTTACCTAGAATATCCACTTCAAAAGCAACTTTGATATTTTTTTTTTCTTTCATGTCGTTTTGTATGAGAGGTCATGAACTCTAGGTAGGGTTCATAACCTGGTGGTTTTGTCATCCCATCCTTAGCTCGTTTCAAATGTGCAAATACAAGTTCGATATATTTTGCGAACTTCTAAAAGTTTTTCAGCATGAAATTGTAAGATATTGAGTTTATTGAGCATGCAATGTCTGCAAACTCATTTTGTTATCGTATTCATTGTCATATAGGAGAGAATTGCATTTGAATATTGTATTCACATTGTACTCATTGGGGTGTCACCTTCGTTTTGGTAAATTATCTGTACGTCTTTGTTGATATAATATATCTTCTTAAGAAAAAAGTTTCGATTCCTGGATAAAGTAAAAGTATTCATCTTCATTCTAAAGTATTCATTGAAAAAAGGATTTTTTTCTGAATAATCTTGTTTAAAATATTTTCGAAGCTACAATAAAAGCTGTCGTAATTAAGATATTTATAGCAGTCACACGCAGTGACTTGTAGAACTTTGTTCAAACAATTAAGAGAGTACGCAATTGTTAACAGTGTTCCTAATTAAATTTCATAATTAAGTATTTACGTGTCACTTAGTTTCGTTGTCCTTTTCTTGAGATTTCTGCTGGGCGG
>NWSH02000517.1:11019087-11033343 GCA_002382865.2 Heliothis virescens
TTCTCAATTTGAGAGGAGGCCTGTGCCCAGCAGTGGGACAATAAAAAAGGCTATTAAAAAAAACTAAAAAAAAAACTGTAAATATGTTATTGTGTAATATATAACCTTGAATAAAATTTCTTAAGAGTTCTGTTGTTACTCCAAGGGTACCATAAATTATAATTATTATTGCAAAATACGTCTTCATTTCAATTCAAATCGATCATGACATACTCGCATGCGGGTTCGTAGCCGCACAACAGATACTGTCGCAGTTATATTAGCGTACGTAATGAAAATTTAACTTAGTTTGGGCGTCACATCGTTGATACTACCGCTGGTGCTTCGAGAATACACCATTTAATCTTAATTAGATCAGCTTAATTTGATCCTTATGCGGCTAAATTTGGCTTAGCTTGCAGACTTCCATCCGCATAGTGCGAACTTCATAATATAGACAACGGGTTTAGTCTCTTGAGTCTAAAACTGATGCAGTTGGTAGTCCATAGCGCAACGGCTATGGGAATGTTTAAGATGAACTGTCAAACTGTGTCTTGATACATTTTCTTGGTGAGTTCAGCTGCATTTGTATTAGAGTAGCAATTTTGTAATGTTATATTTAGTCGTTATTGCGAGGTATATACTACTTTATCTAATAAGAAAATGCATCAAGCAATAAGGTGGCATAATGACTAACATTTTTCAGCTGCTCCCCAATGAACTATTCTAGCTGAATATTCTATGAATTGTCGAAAGTTAAGTTTCATACGTTCAAATTGTGCTGAATTTAATTGATTGTGAAATTGTATTTTTCTAAAAAGACTTATTTCATTTTACACAGTATTTTATAACCTACTAGCTTTCCGCCCGCGGCTTCGCCCGCGTGGAATTCGGTTCGACACACAGCGCCATCTACAATCCATCCATCAAGCAAACAATATTTTTGTTTTTTCGGGATAAAAAGTACCCTATTATTTAATCCGGACTTCTAACTTTACGTCTGCAAAATTTCAAAGCAATCTGTTCAGTAGTTACGGCGTGAAAGCGGAACAAACAAACAAACAAACTCACTTTCCGATTTATAATATTAGTAAGGATTACCATTTACCTATTCAGCACACTTACATATCAGGAAGCAGAAAAGGAAAATTCCTGAAAACAAGGCATACAAAACCAATCCAAAAGTCCTTACAACACAACAAACTACAGAAAACAGAGGCATCACGTCTATCTCTAGCTTACATATACAAGTGCATACTAAGAGCCGACATGGCTGAATGATGGATGAAGGCGGGATCCCGACATTTCTGATAATGTCTACGGTCTGAAACGATCTCCGGCTCTAATGAATTTTTCATACAACTCTTAATGTGCCCTCGGGTTTATTCGATGCAGTTTCTGTGATAGATGTGTGGTTACGCTCGTGTGAACTCGGTCAAAGAGAATCATTTGAATTCGGGTTGAGTGTGTACAGGGTTTCACAAACAATGTATGAATAAAAACATTGTATACCATATCAGTTTAGTCTAGCTAAGACTTTAATGTTGCATACTTATTTTTTTATATACTACCCCAATTTGTACAGACGACAGCACATCAAGGTACCACAATCTGTCAAATTTCTGCAATAGACTTTCAACCTCGTAATGGCGGTAGGTTAATATTTGATTGGTAAAATTTTACAGATTCGTATACGTTGACCTGCTGTCGTCTGTACTTAATTATTTCTTATAGAATTTAAAAAGTTAAAAATCACTGATCTCTTGACTATGCATAATTAATTTTGTTTAAAACTTTTTAGCTACTTATTTATGTAACAAAAGATCTTAGTTTAAAGGATCTAAAAGCTAATGACGAAATAAAATAGTAGCAGCTTTAATTATCTCTATTAGGATTGTAAATCTTCACTGTTTTCAAGTTGAGCAATCAAATAAAACAAACCGTGCGTGTCTCAATTGAACTCGAAAGGGAAATAAAAAAGAGCGTTCCAATGAATATCTAATCGAATTACAAAAAGGATGTGCAGTAAAACGTAATCTAATTTATAAATCTTGTGATAGCGTTTAATATTCTCTTCACAATCTCCCTTTACGAAAACAAATGTATAATTTACAGCAAAATTTTGCTCTCGTTATCAGCTAGGGGCGGTTGATTTACACGGCGCCAGATCGCGGGCCGAACCTACCGCTATCACACCACCAAAATAATCACAAACGTTCATCTCTTAACTCAAAGGAACAAAACAAAACTCGTCCGAAACAAACGATCCCGATAAACAATATTTAAACTTACGCGTTACTATTATCTTGAACACAGAGAATAATCTAATTTCGTGGCAAAAACAGCTTTTAAAAACACTGTCGGCGGACTAATTATGAATGTAGATATAACTTCGCCGAGAACCTGTCCCTTCCCATTAATCTTTCGTAACAGAAATTGAAAATCAAGGATGGCAGGTTGAGGAAAAGCGAACGTTTTTCCAGTACGAATTAATTAGTGCGCTGGGCGGGCGCTGCATTGAATTTCACGGCGGCGGCCTTTCGATTCCTTTTAAACTACGCTATGTGGGTGAATCGGCGGTAACGCAATTGGTAACGGGATTGTTTTTTAACTTTGTG
Organism: Heliothis virescens; assembly: GCA_002382865.2. Taxonomy (NCBI): domain Eukaryota; kingdom Metazoa; phylum Arthropoda; class Insecta; order Lepidoptera; family Noctuidae; genus Heliothis; species Heliothis virescens. The sequence continues at coordinate 11,021,685 of NWSH02000517.1, forward strand.
TGTCGGTAACTATTTTTTAAAGGATCACGTGCTTTGTTGTAAAGATAGTTTTTTAGGAGGATTGATGTTCGATGTGCTGGATCTCGTGAATTTTATTTTGTACTAGCCGTTTTCCCGCGGTTTCACTCGCATCCCGTGGGAATNGTATTTTTCTAAAAAGACTTATTTCATTTTACACAGTATTTTATAATTCACTAGCTTTCCGCCCGCGGCTTCGCCCGCGTGGAATTCGGTTCGACACACAGCGCCATCTACAATCCATCCATCAAGCAAACAATATTTTTGTTTTTTCGGGATAAAAAGTACCCTATTATTTAATCCGGACTTCTAACTTTACGTCTGCAAAATTTCAAAGCAATCTGTTCAGTAGTTACGGCGTGAAAGCGGAACAAACAAACAAACAAACTCACTTTCCGATTTATAATATTAGTAAGGATTACCATTTACCTATTCAGCACACTTACATATCAGGAAGCAGAAAAGGAAAATTCCTGAAAACAAGGCATACAAAACCAATCCAAAAGTCCTTACAACACAACAAACTACAGAAAACAGAGGCATCACGTCTATCTCTAGCTTACATATACAAGTGCATACTAAGAGCCGACATGGCTGAATGATGGATGAAGGCGGGATCCCGACATTTCTGATAATGTCTACGGTCTGAAACGATCTCCGGCTCTAATGAATTTTTCATACAACTCTTAATGTGCCCTCGGGTTTATTCGATGCAGTTTCTGTGATAGATGTGTGGTTACGCTCGTGTGAACTCGGTCAAAGAGAATCATTTGAATTCGGGTTGAGTGTGTACAGGGTTTCACAAACAATGTATGAATAAAAACATTGTATACCATATCAGTTTAGTCTAGCTAAGACTTTAATGTTGCATACTTATTTTTTTATATACTACCCCAATTTGTACAGACGACAGCACATCAAGGTACCACAATCTGTCAAATTTCTGCAATAGACTTTCAACCTCGTAATGGCGGTAGGTTAATATTTGATTGGTAAAATTTTACAGATTCGTATACGTTGACCTGCTGTCGTCTGTACTTAATTATTTCTTATAGAATTTAAAAAGTTAAAAATCACTGATCTCTTGACTATGCATAATTAATTTTGTTTAAAACTTTTTAGCTACTTATTTATGTAACAAAAGATCTTAGTTTAAAGGATCTAAAAGCTAATGACGAAATAAAATAGTAGCAGCTTTAATTATCTCTATTAGGATTGTAAATCTTCACTGTTTTCAAGTTGAGCAATCAAATAAAACAAACCGTGCGTGTCTCAATTGAACTCGAAAGGGAAATAAAAAAGAGCGTTCCAATGAATATCTAATCGAATTACAAAAAGGATGTGCAGTAAAACGTAATCTAATTTATAAATCTTGTGATAGCGTTTAATATTCTCTTCACAATCTCCCTTTACGAAAACAAATGTATAATTTACAGCAAAATTTTGCTCTCGTTATCAGCTAGGGGCGGTTGATTTACACGGCGCCAGATCGCGGGCCGAACCTACCGCTATCACACCACCAAAATAATCACAAACGTTCATCTCTTAACTCAAAGGAACAAAACAAAACTCGTCCGAAACAAACGATCCCGATAAACAATATTTAAACTTACGCGTTACTATTATCTTGAACACAGAGAATAATCTAATTTCGTGGCAAAAACAGCTTTTAAAAACACTGTCGGCGGACTAATTATGAATGTAGATATAACTTCGCCGAGAACCTGTCCCTTCCCATTAATCTTTCGTAACAGAAATTGAAAATCAAGGATGGCAGGTTGAGGAAAAGCGAACGTTTTTCCAGTACGAATTAATTAGTGCGCTGGGCGGGCGCTGCATTGAATTTCACGGCGGCGGCCTTTCGATTCCTTTTAAACTACGCTATGTGGGTGAATCGGCGGTAACGCAATTGGTAACGGGATTGTTTTTTAACTTTGTGTGTCGGTAACTATTTTTTAAAGGATCACGTGCTTTGTTGTAAAGATAGTTTTTTAGGAGGATTGATGTTCGATGTGCTGGATCTCGTGAATTTTATTTTGTACTAGCCGTTTTCCCGCGGTTTCACTCGCATCCCGTGGGAATTACTGTAGCTTTCGAATGGTGAAAGAATTTTTAAAATCGGTCCAGTAGTTTTTGAGCCTATTCATTACAACCAAACAAACAAACAAAGTTTTCCTCTTTATAATATTAGTATAGATTACAATTGTTTATTCATTTACGTTTTATTATAATATAAAAATTCGTGGAGGGTAAATTGAGCCATAAATATCATCTATTAACACAAATAACTAAATATAATATTTCAGTTCATAATTCTAGGTAAATGGATATCATTTTTAATTTACTAATTTGGCTGGTAATTTAATTTTATACATAGGTATTTGCATGCAATTACCAGATAATTTTGCTGTTATTTTAATACACTTAGTACACTGTGTTTAAGTACATAAACAAATTAATTTCGAATAAATTAATATTAATTACCTTCATATACTCTCATTTATCGTTGACGTTTTAATACAGTAAAAGAGAGCACGTAATACAAAGGTCAAAGATAAAACAATGGCCCATTCAGAAGCATCAACCCCTTTAAATCCGTGAAACAAAACACAAGCGCCAGCTTTTCGGCGACACAGTTTAGTGACACAACAACCTACAGCACTGTCCCATCAAGCAAAAACCGAAAAATAAATAAACGGGAACAATATTTTATCGTCCATAGAGCTGTTCCCGATATTAATGGGGAACGTTACGTTATCAGTACGTGTTTCAGCTTGTCGGGTAGTCACATTCATCAATCAGGGAAGTGAACTCGTTACCGAGTTTCCCGGAACGGCAATGAGGCCCAATATGTTTGTAAAAACTTTTTAGATCATTCACTTTCGCCTGAAAAGGTCCGAAAGTTGCCAACTATCTACATAGATGCGTAACTAGTGTGGCACGTGACTTATTTTCTTAATAGCGGGTTCCTTTTTGTTTTAGCTATTGTTTCTACTTGCAGATTATACCATAGTTTAAGGGGATCAGATTTTTTATTTGATTTTTATTGTAACTTTCAAACTGTTTTGAGCTATTAGCGGGTTTCATAGCACCTTTTGTAAACGTTAATTTTAAAAGGAAAATTGAATTTTTTGTTAAAATACATAATATGCTGTTAAAAAGTTTTTTATCGGACCGCAAAAAAAATGTTCAGAATGTGTAAAATTAATGTTAAATAATATACCAAAAACAAAACAGGAATCAATACTCACTTTTACTTCCAATTGATAACGCAACAATCTTCCAATAAACTTCAACTAGGCACCAAAAGTTAAGACCCCAGAAATCTCATTACCATTCCTCCAATGATTCTCGGAACAGCCAGACTCACTGGCCCTTCACGTTTTATCCGAAACATTATTAACACGTTCCGAACAGCGGAATAAACAAAGCAGATTATTTAATATAAATTGGAAACAGGAAGTTAATCAGAGTCGTCAGTAGACGGTGAAACTAAATAGGTCAGTCGTGCCTGAGAACGAACATCGAGGAGCCAGCGTCTCAACACGGCCTTTCAATTGCTGTAAATTAGGTAAATAGTCGACCCTTGTTGAATTAGCTTTTATCAACTCAAGATTTTCTCTTGAAACGCTTTGTTGACGGATATTTTTGCTAGTGCTCTTCACAAATTGTGCTGAAGTTTTCATTGTAATTGAACACTGCTCTAGATGTTATTTGATTTATTTCAATTTGAAAGTAACTGGTAAAATCAAGCTTGTGTTACTAATACATCAGGATTGATTACGTTAATTAGATTGTCTTGTTTCAGCCTAATGAGGACCAAATAAATAAGTTGATGTTTTAATTACTGATAGAAAAGTAAAATTTATCACCTTATTAATCAAAAATTTAATTTTAAATTATAAAAATTACAAACCTGAGCTGAAATGCAAAATTATCCTTTAACGTCACATACAAGTAAATTTATACGAATAACTCATTTAATGTTATATTTTGTTCAAAACAACGCCGATGCCTCTCACCGTACTAATCAAGAATGTTATACATTAGATATATTAACATAATTATATAAGTCTACAACACCAACTTTCCTTGTCAAGTTGTTTAGGAATTCCGAGTATTTTATCTCATTAATAATGCGCGGAGGATGGTGGTGCGTGCGCCCATTCTCCACTTCTTATAAATTTATGATACCAATATAAATACTTCGCAACTTGCTTATGATCAAGTACTCAACTCAGGTTGTGGGTAATATAAAGTATGTGTTATATCGCTCAGAGTATCGGAGTTTGGGCAATAAATATCTCGCAAAGTCTTCATCGCAAATTAAAGTGAGATGTGCTCAGTAATTTATATTCGAGGATGATATAAATTGCGGTTTGAAGGTGCTCTTTTTGTTTTAATATAATATCGATTTTATCGGTGGTGTGGAGCGAGTTAAAAGCTTCCAATTAATAAAATTATTTGGCTCGAATATGTCATTTATTTTTTATCGTATGTTGACTTTTTATCGCTGTAGGGTGTTTTACAGAATTAAATTAGGTACTCATGTTACTTTACAGACTTATTCTATAGTACATCTAATTCACATCTAATTGAATGACTTAAGAATCAACTACTGGGCTCCTATGAACTTGTTCCTAGCTACGGTCATTGAAAGAAATATTTTGCCTATTTATCATGCCAACGTTAATTGAGGCAAAAGTTTCGCATGCTTAATGATTCTCCCGCAAGATACAATAACCAAAATCTAGCAGGATTATGACATATCGGCTGCAGCACTAACTTCTCTCCACATATCCTTAATCCCCGAAACAAACGTCTACGAATCGGAACATTCAAAAGCTGTGTACACAACCGCCGATCACTTACATTGGAGTAGCACAAACAATAGCGATAATCCTATTCAATAAGCAGCAGACTATCGATCGACCGATAGCCGAGCTGGCTGACCGATGTCCATTGCAAGGCCGACACAATGCGATACAGTGGGCACTCGACCTAACCAAAGCTGCTTATGGACACAGTTTCGATACTCTTAGCCACAGATGACCGAATTTTGCAAATGTTTTCCGATAATTCATGGTTATTATCGATATTGATTCGGTTTTAGTTTGTTGTTAATAGCTTATTACATGTTATGTGTCTAAATAACTGACGGAGCAGTTTTCATTAACCATTTAGTTTTATTTCTGATCGATGCACAGTCTTACTTATTGGTTTTTAATAAAATATTAATCATCCAGTTCTTCTTGGTTTGATTTTCTCGATGGGGATGTTAGATAGCAACAGTAATTAAGATATCCACAACAAATCAGTGCTGAAAAGTAAAGCAACAAACCAGTAAACATACATTACTCCGAACAATACAAAACTCGAGCAATAACTTCAACAACAAGAGAACAAATCGCTTTAATCGCAACATAACCAATAAAATAAACTTCAACACGAATAGATAGCGCTTAAATAAAGACATTACTCAAAGAATGTTCTAGAACCAAAAGGGTATTCGATATTAATTAACGTCGTATCCAGAGGCGACGAAGATAAATGCAAGGGACCTTCGTAATGTATTTTTCCGGGCGAACTTGGACGAAACAAATGATAATCGGGAAAGAATGAAGTCAACATTAATGAGGTCTAATTAATTATGGGCCGTATACGAGAAATGGGCGGAGCGGTGTGGTAAGTAACCGTCGTTATCGCTGTGAATAAGGGGACTGAGATTCAATGGAGGTTTCAAAAACATAGGTAAAGGTATGTAGTTACCATATTTTGGTAGGCAGAAGATGAGAGAGTTAGGCCCTGGATTTGAATCGTAGGTTAGCTTATTCTTTATTACAAGTTTATCTGATATTCTTTATACTTCTATAGAGACAACGCATGTACATATTGTATTTATTACATGAGATTTTGTTTCTTACTACCAGAATTGGGTTAATATTTTCTTTGGTCGCTAAGTTCGGCCCCTACTACATTATTCTCGAAAATGTCTCAAACACATGTTCCACACGTGTAGTATTGTTATCTTCATTTACCAAAGGAAAACAGATATCCAGCTCTCCCTCCATGTTGGACAAGACACGTCTAGAGAATTACTTCTGTCGCTCTGTTCGTACATACAAAGTGAACAGTACCGGTCTCGAGCAACGAATTCCGTGAGGCATTGTAACTTGATACTTTGAGCGACATTGCCTGCAGTCAATGTAGGATAACGTTTACTCTGAGATACGTAGCTCAACGAACTCGGACGTGCATCATAAAATATTCTGTAGAATAAAATTGTAAGACATATTTTTTATAGGGGTTTAGCTGTAAAGGAATGTATATGTATTTTAATAATGTTCAGAGGTAGTGTTATTCAATTCTACATATTGAGCTGATTGAGCTGAGTAATATATTTAAATGTTACGCATAAATAATTTCATATCTGTATCAATATTCGAAGAAATTTTAATTAAAAATGCAGTTTTATTTTAACTGCTTACCAAGAAGTACGAAATCTGATTACATTTACTCGATAAAAATAGTACGCTTTTCATAAATAAACGGCAATACCGCACTGTGTGTAAGTATTAATACTACTGTTGAAATGATCCCCAACTGAAACATTCATAGAATATCGAAATTAAATGAAAATAACAAAACAATATCGCAATTTATAATTCCAAAACGCTATCTAATCTGAGGCAAAACTTTACAATGGACACCAGTGCCAACTTGATGGATGGCCTATGGGGATGGCTGTGACGTCAGCAGGGAATCTTATTGTGTTTATTTCTTATCTACGCGCAATTCCTTAAAACTTCCAAATAAACCGCTGAAGGATTAAAGATAAAGGCTTATTGTAACGTCAGAATGGATCGGACAGGACGAATCAATCTTGAAATAATTGTCTTTGTTGGGAAATCATTTTCCAATTATACCTTTATAAATGATTCAAAAGGTTATTGATGAAATGAGTTTTCAATTAAATTGTATTGATTAATTTGCTTCAATTAATTTTCGTGATAGTTTATTTCTGAAGCGAAACCTGGAGTTCATTGTACCTTAAATGGATTTCTATTTACATGATAAATTTATTGTTTGTAGTTAAAGGGTTACTTTTATAAGGAAGGTTGAAAAACTTAACACTTCCTGGCAGTATGGTTCAAAAATGTACGCAAATGCTTTAACTAAAATTAAACCACTATTATAAAATGCTTGCAAGTGATTCAATTTAATATTGTAATTCAATACAATGCAGACGTAGGCAATTTAATTTGGTAAGTATTCTGATGAATTGCAATTACCAAACAGAAAAGTATACAGGACTTACGTGAAACACTTAATTGATTGTTTTATTGAAACATGAAGTTATTATATCAACATTTCAAACAATACTAAATTGCTTGATTAATATTCTGGAATATTAGAATCACAATTCGCAGCCAACATTAATTATTTCGTGCAGGCGCCTGTTTATAAGTGAATAGCACGGCGCCGCGTTATAATTGCGGCGCGAGTTTTTGTAGGCGCTTTCGACACGCATCTGATTCAGATTGCGATAATGATCTTTTGTACCCTAGAACAATCTGGTTCATATTTGAAGCAAAAAATAGTTTTGTTCTTTTACTAACTAGGTAAGCAATTAGTGAGTTTATTAATTCTTATTCCCCACAAAGAGAGCTTTAACTGAAATTAATTTAAACATTAATTTCAGTAAAAATAAGATACCAAAGGTACGCTTTTTACTTGCGTTCTTTTCATGTTATGTAATTGTTATTTTTTATTTAAATTCCCACAATAGCGACGAAATTCCCACATGAACCGCGGAAAACACCATTTGTTTTTCCTAAGTCCAAGTCGTTAATTTCCTAATTACAGTTTCAAAATAAAAGCCTGTTTTTGTTCGTCGCCGTCCCTTCCGTGGGGCGTACAATCCCGGCCGGAAGGTTAATGGAAGAAAAAATACGCTGTACAAATTTGCATAACATTTTTCTCTGTCTCCCACCAAAATTAAGTCCTCGGCCCTGCATCGGCTTTGTTTAAATTACTGAAGTGAAATTCGTGATTCGCTTGTACTATTCAATTTTATGTTTGCCTCTCCCTGCTTTTACGTCTTTCTTGCTTCGGGATTCTTTGGAATTAATATTTTTTTGTGATAAAGCTTGCGGCGACCTTATTTGTTCACCTCTGTTTATGCTTACATTTTAACTGAATAAACGCCCGGTTGGGTTGTGCTAATTTAAATGTTTCATATTATGCTGTTTTTTATTTGAAATGTTTAAATTAAGGACTTAGGATATAATTGTTATAAAATTAATTTAATAACAAGGATATTTAACGATTAGTTTAAGAATTATATCCTTGTATAATTGTTGCTATAGATAGGATTGCAATGAATATGCCGTCAAAAGATTAAGCTGATACATACAAAACAGAGTGTTATTTTAGGGTTCTGGTTTTACTTTTGAAGATCAACAACGAATGTACCCTTCTATACTCTATCGACACTTTGAAGTACAGATGATAATAAATAACTAAGCGAGTGTCAGATGAAGTTATCGATATAGTCTGGCAAGTTGAAACTGGCGTAGGCCCTATGGGAAATCTGCAATCTTGGCCTTCTGCTAACAAAGTTTTCAACTAAAATCCTATTGTGTTCTCTGTCGTGGGGGAGTACACTTGATTAGTACTATGAGGACTTGCAACTCGATGCCAAACCACGGCATCTGAGGTAGCCTGTTAAAAACTTGCTAAGTAGCTCTGATTAATTAGGCGGGGAACTTTTAGATACGTGCTAAGTTTTCTCTTGTACCTATGCTTTTTGAGGAGCTGGCGGGTATAAGGACTTTTACCTATATTTACTTTAGGTGAATTAATGGCTGATTTTAAATAATATATTGGCTGTGTCGATACGTTTTCTTCTTCTTTTATTTTAGATAGTTTGGTACGGGTATATATTTACAAGAAAAAACAATAACTTTTATAAAAGCTTGAATATACTATGACCCTAAGTTGCTGAAACTTTGATCTTTAATCATTCTTATTTCTAACATAGACAGACGAACAAATCCTCATGAAACTTAACCAAAGAAACGTCTAAGATCCCCTACAATAAACGCCCTCAACAAATATCAAAATATTAAACCAAGAAAAAAAAGAAATCAGTTCGTATAAAAAATTGCTTGATATCTAAGAGCGAAGGGAGTCAGTGAATGATCTCTAAATGAATAGGGTCTGCCAAAGAACAAAGCATTGCTGGATAAGAAATTGTAATAAACTCAGAGGTTTCATTTTTACTACAACTGTGTAGATAACGCCTCAGTCGGTGCAGACATCAAAGATCAAATAAATGGTAATAATATTCGTTTGATAAAATATTATTTCTTTATTACAAATAAATGGAAATGCCTTGTTTATATCAATGTCTGAATGCTAGCTTTCATAATATTGTTCTTAGGTTATTGCTGCGTCTTTCAGAAAATTCTCATAAAATTGTGAAAGACTGCTACTGCCCACTTATAGTTATATGGTCTAACTATATAATATAGAAACTTGTGTAGCAGTCTTTTAAGTAAGAAATAAGCTTTATTATGTGCATATTATCGTACAGGACTTGGTTGAATCGTAGAAAATATTTAAATTAATTTGATATCGATTTATAGCAACATATAAAAATCAGTGATAATACATGTATATAATAAAGCTTGTATATTTTTTTAAAGTATAAACATTGACTAGGCAAAATGACATAATCACCCCTTTATCTACAAAGAACATTAATTAGGTCAAACCACCTATGATTTTAACACGCGATAACTAAGCCATTTTATTAACCAACACATGCGTATTACTATGCTATAACCCGCATTAATAACGGCGATATTATTTCCTATTATGACCTTTGTTTACCCTTACAACCCTTGCTTAGCGATTCGCAAAGCGAAGCGTTCGCGATAAGCTGCGATACAGATCGCGCCAAATCAAACGCTCCCTAGACGCTTTGTAAACGAAGCACCGATTTGGCGAACGAAATATTGCCGAGATACGAAATACGTTTACAGTGCGTTTGGGAATTTTTCTTGTTACCTTTAGATTATATCTTCCACAAGCATGTTAGCAATTACGTTTTTCGTTTAAGGGCGTCTTCGGAGAGAAGGAAGTGGGATCGTTAATTTTGTTATGGCTCTTGTACATACATTGGGATTTTTATGCGAAGGCTGTGATTCCTTATCTTATATTCGTTTTTGTAGGATAAAATTAGAATGCACACTTACGAAATTAAGTAATCCGGTTCAAAACCTTGGCTATGAATTATTAACTGCATGGTTATTCCCCTTGGGTTCTGTATAGGCCAAGTAGTTGTTTGTTTCGGAGACCGGTGGGTTTCTAAAGGATAGGTAGATACTACGAATATTTACTTAAGTATCCAGGCGTTAGCTGCAAGTATAGAAGTACTGTAATAATGTCTTATCTAGATATCGCAGTTATTGCCGCAGTGGTTGAACTCGAAGTGTCAAATACTATCATTGAACTCCTATTGCATCGTAAATATTAGATGTTAAGGCAAGACTGCTTCAGCTTGCTTCTAATAGTTTATTTACAAAGGAAATGATAGGGAACGAAGGACTCGACAATTGACCGATGAACCGGCTTATAACCGTCGTATTTCCATTAAAATGAATGGATAGACCAGCGATAGAGATGCTCAGAAATCGGTGTTCGGCTATTTAATGGTGACCATATAGCCCAAGTAAATATTAATTTTAAAAAGGATAGTGAATGTTTCAAAAAGAGTCGAAAAAAAGCTTTGAATTATAGACATGACTCACTGGCACAAACTTTGTTTTTTCAATAGTTTCAGTCTCCAATTTGTCAAAGGGTCTCCTCTTTATGTAACTCTCTCTAGGTTGAAGCCTCCTGTATATTTTACATTGAAGTCCACAAAACATAACATTATATTCCTTATAAACACAATGTGACTAAGGCCCGTATTACAGAAGCTTGCTCAAGCATTGATCTCTGTTTAAATCTAGTTTTGTGTCGAGAATTAATTTTAGAACGTTCCTCAAGCATTGATTTGTTAATGACAGTTCAGCCGAGTGTAGTTTTATTATCAGCTTATTCTAGATCGTTACTCAGTTGTTGATCGGACTTTAAGTAGAGATTTGATCTCTAATCACGCAAGTGTGGTCGACAGCGCGCTTGAGCAGAGATTATCTGTCATTTATTGTTTGTTATTCGCTTGTCTGTTTATTATTTGATTCAAAAATGGTCATTTTTGAAGAAATATATTACTAAAGTAAATTATTTAACGATGATTCGAACAGCAGGTTGAACTTCAGCGTTCCTCTCAGATTCCTGAGAGATATGCAGGACCCATACCTAATAATTATGGCAATTTTAAGAAAAGATACAGATTTTCACAAAATGCGGTAAAATGTTATTTACTGCCATTCCTTGACCAAGATTTGAGAAAACCATGCAACCGGGGCCATCCATTGACATTTATTCTTAACGAACATCCATAGAAATAATTTGCCCGAATATGTACCTATTGTTTTTTGTGGACATTTTGTGACAAGATGTCATCCTTATGGATTATAATCGCAGAAGTGACACAACGTTTTCGCTCGTATTATACCTACATGAAGAA
>NWSH02000517.1:11048535-11079949 GCA_002382865.2 Heliothis virescens
AAATACGCTATTGTGTTTATTTGTAAAAAAAGCATTTTGTCAATGTCGACATCTGTTTCACTTTTGTCATAAGGTTTGCGACTCAGTGACGCAATTGACGACCGTAGGTTAGTATCTACAAATACGGGTATAAAGCATTAAAGGGTATAAAGCAAAGAAATGCAATTATTACGTAAGAATAGCATTACTTGGCTACTGATAAAACTACCATGTTTAATAAAGAATAACTCTAAACGGACTAAGATTTGGAACTTGGCGCCATAGTAACTTTTATTCAGCTCAAAAATACCTATCCAACGATGTAACACACATAGCTATTGAAGGTGGGACCAGATTTCATAGAAACTCTGGCATCATCCTTTGATAAATGTTTCGAAATTAAATATTATTTACTAATTATATCCCCAAAACATTTGTCTTACATAATTATATAATAAGCCTTGGAAATATGATAAATATAATAAGCTCAAAATAGATTTCAGTCGAAATTTATTGTGATTTTTTTTATATCCTGAAAATATTTTTACCATTTCACCTTCTAGACAATTCATAAACCATAAAATCACGGTTATTAGTCACCGGCTATCGTTGAACCAGCAATCAACCAGCCACAAACCACTAATACTCGTATCCACATCACTAACTCGATGACTGCACGCATTGCCAGGGCGGACACGTCATCTCATTACCGGCTTTATTGCAATGTAAATGTAAATAATTGATGCTTACCACGCAATGGTTAGCAAATGGAGTGTTGAGTGCGTACACATAAATATTTCTGTTTTATGCTTTTTTATAGTTGAGTTTTGTTGTAATTTATATTGTGCGGGTGTTAATTAGATGTTATGTATTAAAATTTATGTTTATTTACGTTTTTTAAAAATATGAAATATTTTTATATATGATATTGCAAATCGGGAAAGGCATTTTTATTTAACCTAAGTCTAAAAATCGGAAGTATTTTGCGTTCGATTTTGAGAGTTTAAGTTTAGTTTTAGAGTTTTTCAAAAACATTTACATAGCTGCCCGGTGGGTGAAATGTCATTCTGTACATGATCTTTCTCCGTTTTATTTTCCAGAATTTGAAATTGCTCGGTTATGTATGTCCTACGTGAAATGCTGCAATGGCTTCGATCTCGTCACTACCTATATTGCCAACAAAGTCAGCCTATCTTTCATAACTTTCAAGCCTCATTATTAGCACTCCACGAGCTATCTACTCAATGTTACTCAGTATTACTGAACTATTCATAGAGTACGCCACACTGAACAGGGACGACTAAGTCCAATGTCTGTGGACTTGAACGGCCGTAGGCGGTTGTCCCAAACGTCCTAAACAATTGTTCAGTAATTGTTCCTACTTACTCCCGTCAGCGTCAGCACCGATAACAAGGATCTTACAAGAATTCGGACAGCCTTGACATTTCAGAACTTTGTTATATAACCTGATATAATTAGTATTATAGTTTCGTGTCAATTTTCAAACTAGCTTTGAATTCGTTATTATTTTTTAATTAATGTATTACTTTAGGTATGGTACTGGAGAACTCAGCTTGTTTTATCGACATTATTACTTAATTTATTTAAAAATTCTGGTAGCATATATCACACTGTGATAAATAGAGATATATTTAGAAGCACTGGGCTCTAGTCGTACTGTTTTAAAGTTTTGAATAAAATAAGAAGCTCTTTGCAAGCAATCCTGAGGCTTAACTTTGAATCCGGCTGAAGTTTTACTTTTGTAGCGATGAAAAGAAAATGTACCTAGTGCGTACTAAGAGAAGCTTTTGCATTTTATACCGGTTTGAACATCTGACTGGTTCATGGTCGTAGGCAGAAGTTATGATGTAAAATAATATAGCTAGGCTTATTTAAATAACATATGGCGTAAATACATAAATAGATTTTTTATTCAAGACAAAATAATACTTTGTAACTGTGAACTATGAACTTGCGCGTAAATTTTATTTGAACAGCTTTAATATAGATAAAATCAAACGGCCATTGCCTTGCCACGTAAGTTCTAATTATAAGTATTACCTAGTTTTAAGTATTTTTGAGTATGTATGAGAACAAGGTATAGGTATATTTATTTTTGTTCATGACGAGTTAGCTAAATTAAATACGGGGTATTTCTTTTAAAGAGCTGAAACAAAAAAGTTACCATTTCTTACAATTATCAAAAGAGCTCTACACAAAAGTCACCACTCACCAGACACCAAATAACGAATTAATTAGTTTTGTTAAATTTATTACCAAAAATACCACACAGATAGCAAGCAGAATAATATCTTGCTATTTAAAGATTAAAAATATCATTATATTACAAGAAAGAAAACAGATATTACAAGGTCGAATTAAAAGAGTAATTAATATATTTTTTCTGCGACTGGAATACCTACTGCACGAGATTAAAAGATGATGTATTCTATAAAATAAATATTGTTAATAATAGTTACATACATAATATATGACTTGACTATGTATATCATAATTTAATAATTCGTTATTTGTAATGTAATAAAAGTTTAATTCTATTTTATAGTAAGTGCCTCGTCAAGTTTACAGTTAACCAATTAAAACACAAAAGTTTTGTTTTCTTTCAGGAAATGCAGTTGGCATTTATTTTTCTTGACAAATTGTCATAAAATCCAGGCACATAAATTGTTAGATATCATATCAGTCTTCTTTGTCAAAATGTTGAATAAATAAAAAACCCGGCCAAGTGCGAGTTGGATTCGCGCAAGAAGTGTTCCGTACCATTATATACGAAAAATAAACGTATCTATTACCTACAACTAACCAAAATACAATCATTTTTCGGACAGAAAAAAATGTTTTTCATACAAATATATGAATAACAAAGTTATAATTTTCGGTTTCACACGTTTATTGTAGGTATGGGGACCCCCTTAATTTTTAGTGTTTGTTGTAATAGCGGCAACAGAAATACATCATTTGTGAAAATTTCGAAGCTTTCTAGCTATCACGGTTAATGAGATACAGCGTGGAGACATACAGGCAACGAAATCTTAGTAATAGGGTCCCGTTTTACCCTTTGGGTACGGAACCCTAAAAACGTTGTAAAAGGTAGCGTGAAATATCGTATTACTCATCCACTCTTTTAACCTTTAGTCCGACCTGTATAAAGCATAATATTTTATAATGTAGAAATAATTATTGTTATACCTAACTAATTTGACACTATGTAAGATAACTAATAAATAAGAAACTAAACCTGTTTTATCCGGTAGTGGACCAGTGGGTTACTAAGGTTCTTATACCTACAAATCATTTCTAAACTAAACAATGAACGTGACTGGAATTAATGAAATTATTAAGTGAAGATAATGCGTCACATATTTTTGGATGTCCAGTAAAGTGATAAATAAAGAATAGTGTTGCATCGGCGCGGCGCGGCGTCCAAAACTATTAGCATGCTTAAGTTGAAAAAAAATGAAAATTTCTATAGGAAAGTTCCCCAACTGCGATTGTTCGACTTGTTCTGCCTTTTCAGTTCACAATTTTTTCTTTGCGGCGCGTATTTGGGTAAAAAGATATCTCAGCGTTCGCGCTTGATCCTTATTGTACCTGTATAATTCTATTAATCCCGACTAAACCATTTACCAAACCCCCTAATTCCATTAACTAAACGCAATCAATTGCTTTGTCTCATAACATAATTAGGGTGCATCAGAATCCATTGAAGAAATCAAAACCAAAAGAAGTGCCAACATAATAGTACACGTTCGGAGTTGGCACGCCTGCTAGATCCCGCCGGAACCGGATGCCGTGTTAATTGGATATGTCAGATGCCTCTGGCTTCACGCCTCGAGATAGTTTCCCTAGTTGTGTTTACAAGACATTTATTATTAGGAACTCGTCTGTTCGCCGCCACTACATGAAACGCGAAGTCGTATGTTATGTGCGAATTAAAATTTTGTTAGCGGTTGTTGATTTGTTGAGTGAAATGCTGATTAGGGGAGCAAAGGAACTTATCACTACATTTCATCTCGTCTTCTGTAGTGTAAACAGAGTGCTTGTCGCTTAGTTTAATCCCATTGATCGTGATGAATTTTCTGCTATCTTGCTCCAAAACTAAGAATTGAAAATTCTTACAAATAATGAAGCGTAAGCACCGTAATCAATATTTTCATTTACTCAAAAGTTGAAATGTAAGCACCATAATCAATATCTCACTTAGCATTAAGGCTTATTTACGGGATCATAAACCAGCTCAATCATGTACGAGATGCCTGAAGCAATAGGCCACCACAGCCACGAACATTAATACATTTTCTTCTATTATATTTTTCTTAAAAATGTAACACAATTACAATTCAAGATCCAATATCTTGCTGTCCATACACAGTTACTATCTGACAGATCTTAACCTACAAGAATACAACAAAAGGCACATCAAGTGGTGTCAATGTACTGTTTGAAGAAGATTCCATTGCACCCTGTCAGCCAGGCGCACGATAGATTGATCGAGAGATTACTCACAGATAACCTCATTTTCTAAATAAATCATAACTGTATTTATAAAGCTATCATAGCATAATTAAGTGGCCAAAACATCAAAAAACTATAAAGATGTAACCCCACTGATAACAACGGTATCAGATAGATTAAAAATTGAAACGAAGAAAAAACTTACGAATGAATATTTGAACTTCGAATGAGCAAGATCGCTATCAAGTCAAACAAAGATTCGTTCGCCGCTGATGACTTGCGCTCCAACATACGTCACTTGGCAAAGCGAAAAAGGAAATCAAGTTGGCGAAATTTCATCTAAATGTCTTTAAATAAACGACGTGAAGCAAGCAGACCTGCTAAAGTAATATTTCTATATCTCGGGAAGAAATCTCCTGATATACCTAAAAGTAATTCTGCCGCTTAAGACTTGTGACTGACAAGATTGATTGATGTCTGAGTAACCGACAAATTCACTCCGTCTCCAAATGCGAAACTTTACAGGGAAACGGGAGAGCGTTTAACTTATGCCATTTTGCGTTTTCCGGTTTTTTTACTTTGACTTTAAGTTACTGTTTTGAAAATTATGCCAAGTACAGACGACTTTAACGATTTCTACAATAGATTTTCAACCTTATCACAATAAGTAGTGGAAGGTAAATGTTGACGCGTTGTCGTCTGTACATTAACCTAGAGAAAGAAATTGAGGTAGGTACTTTAAGTTCTTACAATCAAAAGGAATCGCTAATATTTTGTAGCATCATTATGATTCAACCAAAAAAATATATTTTGATAAACATAAAGATCGGACACTTCAAAATTTCCCACTATACTCATCCGGCATGCCTATGTAAATTATGATCGTCACCATCGTTGTGACGTCACGAATAATCTTTAGTAGCGTCAGAATTCGATTTTATCGTAGTCATCGGTACACGGTACTGAACCTTGAACTTCCTAAGAGATTTCCCCGTATGATTCCGTCTTATAAACTGCTATCTAAGTGGCCAATTATTGCTTCTTAGAAATATCGTGCATAACACTAAGTATTGGAGTTTCCCTAACGAACAGCGTAGGCTTACGGCCCAGGCAAGGGCAATTTATTTCAGGCTAATTTAAAATCTAGGAAAGACTTATTTATAATATATTCAAATATGCAGACGACGCCACATCACGTTACCACGATCTGTTAAATTTCTGTAATAGATTGTCAACCTTATCACAATAGTGGAAGGTTACTTGTACGATTGGTAAAATTTCCCAGATTGGGGTAGGTTGACTTGCTATCGTTTGTACTATACATATTTTCATTAGGTCTCTCCATTCAGTAGCTTCAACAGGCACTTATACATAACAATAAATTATTATGGCGGGTTAACAAACGAAAAACATAACATTATGTAACAAAACCAATGTTTATATCGTAAAAAATATAAAAATAGACGAAGAAATAAAAAACACACGTGTTTGTGACAAAGAATTCACTAGTGTTACGCTCGTAGGTACTATAAAAAAAGTAAACAGCGTAGAATTCGACTCTGATTTCCATATTGACCCACAACCTTACTTGAAAGTCACCTATTCCATTCACCTACTGGGCCCAACTTCACTCACAAAATAAACGACAGTTTTCTTAAACAACTGCTTACTAAAGCTGGGTTGCTCGATTTAACTTTTAACTTAACCCTAACCGGCTGTGAAATATCTGCCCGTTGGTCTAATTTTCGACGCATTGGTCATTTTGCATGACCAATGGACGGTTAATGTTAGGTTTACTTGTACATTTTTTTTATAGTAAAAACATTGAAGAATTCGTCTACAAACTTCATTTAACCGACCGTACTTTTAGGATTTGAGCCATGTGATCCCCTTAAGGTTAAATCGAACAACCCAAGCTAAGAATTGTCACGTTGAATTTTTAAAGTAAACCGTCGTTTTAGGAAATGTGGCATTTATGTTGTTGGGATAAATGGGCCCTAATCGACTTACACGTGTTTCTTATAAACAATATCAACGTTGTTTATAAGCATTGCCATCTGGGAACGAAAACATTACGTTTGAAATAAGTGGCTAGTTAGCAATTTTCGTGTACCCCTGTTATTAGTTCCATTTAAATTGGTTTTAGCTGTGTTATGATAACAAATTCTTGTTACATTATTACAATTAAGTACGTGAAACAGTTAAGTAAACAAATGAATTATAGATTAAATGATTTTGTTTAATTTTTTATATGTTTTGGGAATATTAACAGTCCCATAAACTAACTTCAGTTTGTTTGTGGGACTATATTTCCTTGAAAGTTCTACTTCGAAATACACAAGCTATTTGGTGCGTTACGTACAATATGATTCAACAAAAAATATGATATGCCCTATGAGTGACCAATCGTGTGACTCATTATTAAGATACGGGAAATTTGTGTTTTTCTCATGAAATGCAACTGAATATTGTGGTTTCTAAAGAGTAAATAAGCATTTCGTTATTTAAAATTGGTTTACCTAAACCTATATTATTTGATAAAGGTCCTATATTAATTCATAGGTTTAGAAGCTTTTACCTTTTTACCTTCATTCATAAAATTCGCGTGAAACTATGACGATACGATACGATGCAGTTAGTTTCAACGTAAAAAAGCCTGAAACATTAACGGTAAAAAAATCACATATTATTATATTAGTTAACTAGCCATTTTCCCGCGGTTTGACTCACGTCCGTGGGAAATAATGTCCGTACCCGGATAAAATATAGCCTATACTTAGCATTCACAAATTTTGTGGCTTTCTACCAGTGAAACAATTTTTAAAATTGGTTCATTACTTCCAGAGATTACCCCCTTCAAACAAACTTACACAAACAATTTTACCTCTTTGTAATATTAGTATAGATCAAAAATATAGGCACCTGAAAAAAAAATAATGAACTGAAAAAAAATGTTAGAAGCCTCATCATCGTAACTCTCATTCTTTGAATGATGTAACAATGCTTTAAGTGATTCAATAAAGCGAATACACACAAACTAAACTAGCTAATTAATTAATAAGGTAAATTAAAATAGTATAATTAGTTTGAAAATATGTTATTCTATTCTAAAAACAATGTTTACTCGAAGTTTTGTGACGTAGTATAATAAAGTGTAGCATTTTATTATCTTGTGTCGATCTAAACTGTTTATTATGAAACTGGTTTTATTTCTCACTAGCTTTTGCCCGCGACTTCGTACGCGGGTCCTGTTTTTTTTTATACATAATCATCATATTTTCTCATCGTTTAAACATTCCCTCGATCTGTACAAACATTTTAAGACCAAAATAAGCCCGATCGGTCCAGCCGTNATAATCATATTTTCTCATCGTTTAAACCTTCCCTCGATCTGTACAAACATTTTAAGACCAAAATAAGCCCGATCGGTCCAGCCGTTCTTGAGTTATGCGCTTACCAACACATTTAGCGATTCATTTTTATATATAAGAAGAAGATTTATTATCTAGGTATAGATTTTCTTTTGTTTGAGTTTTACCATGTTTGTATTTTGTAAACAATTAGGGATTAGGATTTAGTTGCCTGTTTTTGGTAAAAGGTATTTCATACCAACCTCATAAATGAGTTTTAGACTCAATTTTTATAGTTTAGCTTAGATCAAAACAATATGGGTCTAACCTACTACAAAAACGAAAAACACACGTTCAACACGTATTTTGGAAATTCTGTAGGTATGTAAAATTTTCTAAAACACCTGTTAAAAGACCCTATAAATAAGAATCTGTGAGCCGAAATAATTAGAAAAACAAAATTATTCTTGTAACTGACCCGGATTCACAACTCTTGAGAGCAGTTTTTTCAAACATTTAGACATTTACATACCATCAACATAAGTATTTGGGATTAAGGACCTAAAAACCTCATAATGGCTAATTTACACTCGGCCAATTGTCAATTTCGGCTACCGACATCAGTTATCAGTTGAATCAAGTTATCAGCCCAATATTTATACTTGAAATGATTTTTTTTTATACCAACTATGTTGGGATCGGCCTCCAGTCTAATTGGACGCCTTTGAGAATCAGTGTTTTACATGGAGCATCTCTGTATGTCTGATGTTTTTAAAGAAAAACCAATACAAGGGGTAGTTAGACTGGTCGTTAGACTTTCTGACCGCAGCTGAAGAGTTTGTTTGTTTGAACGCGCTAATCTCAGGAACTACTGGTCCGATTTGAAAAATTATTTCAATGTTAGATAGCCCATTTATCGAGGAAGGCTATAAGCTACTTTTTATTCGGGTGTACCGAGTAGTTCCCAAGGGACGCGGGTGAAACCGCTGGCAGTAGTTACTTATATGGTTGAAAAGAGTCTCAATTAACTTACAAACGTAGCAAATACACAAGTATATTACGTAAACACAATCCCTACAATAGGTCGTCGACTATCATTGAATCCTACCCACATGTGGCGCATGAGTTCTAAATGCGATATTAATGCAGTTATCTCAGAATTAATGTTTACATTTCTACATTCCTGCAAAACTAGTACGTTTGCGATTCGCATTACTTCTAGTTAATGAGCCACTAAGTTGCAAGGATGTTCGTAGAATTCATATTAGAATAATACCTAGTTTGTGTTTGTGTGATGAACAAACAATGTTTGGAAAATCTACAGGATGTGGGCTTGCTAACCACATATCTTTCCATCATCACCTGAAATTGGCTTCTTCCTAGCAGTAGGGTCTTTTCCGATGATACGGCCAATAAAATTATCGACATTCCTTTGTCTCCATAACATAACGACATCTCAATAGGAAATTGTATCTATAACTTACTCTGAATTAAGGACCTCCAAGGATTCAAATGTAGGTATCATGTAAAATATTGAGCTATGTATACATTGCACAAGACAGCAAAATTTTGACAGCTGGTAAATTGGAAACTGGGGTTCAATTTCAATTCTGTATAACGTAATATTGTTCGACTATGGACAACACTATCATCGACACGAAAGCTGTTGCACTAGGAGCGTGTCCAATGTGTTACTAATATAGTTTTCGTTCAAATTGTGGGACTTGGGACATAGAATACGTAAAACTGATTGAAGTAATTTACTGAAAATTAAACGAAGTGCTGTAGATTTATCATAAACCATTAAATAAATAATAATAATAATATACAGGGGTTATGTAAAAAGAAGTAAAGAAAATTCTTAATTAAGTTTTATTTAGCTTCGTAACATTTGGTGCTTACTAAGTTTATATTGCGTAGCTACTAAAATATTTACTGAAATTCCTTTAATTTATAAGAAGGGACTTGTGAACAATTAAGTTTATAACATTTAATTTTATACTCAGGCACGACAGCCCCGCTTCAAAATCTCGCAATATCATTATCGAAACTTGAATTAGTTCTCAAGATCGTTAATAAAAGAATTTTAACGCCTCGACCCTCATTTTGTGAGACTAAAAAAGAAGAATTTAGTGTCCGACTTAGCGACCAATAGCGTCTCAGAGCAATTTAATCTTACGACTCTCATACCCGGATACGAATTCCCCAATCAGGGGAGCATTCAGGCTTGTTCGGACGCGTGGGTTTTGTACACTAAAACATGGAGTAATGCACACATGAAGTACTCACACGCATACCAATGAATATGGAAATATTCCTGCAACATTTAGCTGCACCTAACGGTAGCATGCTGATATTTCTAATAATCGTATCTCATGTTACAAGAAATATTCAAGCGAGGCTTATTAAGTCGGCATTGAAATATGCAAATGGCAAAAATTGTGTTTACCTCTGTGTCATTCAATTCCAGAGAAGTCAAAGATGACCCATCGCTCAATTACTTTCCTGGTGAGTGGTTATTCCATTTCTTCTGTACTCGGCGTCTAAAATCATAAATCACGCATTTATTTCGTGAGGCACGGACCGTTGCGGCATCGGGACGTGCTTATCTGTTATTTGCAGCGAGAACGCAACGTTCGCGTTCGCCCAGCGGTTTTCACCAACATGTTGATAAATATTGGGGTGCACTAGATATAATGGCAGCGGTTTGTTGATTGTCCGTTCGAGTACAGTAAATCTAATGCTAAGTGTGGTACGAATGGCCAGTGTACACGAATTATTGCTTAATCGACTGGATTTATGCCAATAGATGTGTGTTTCGGATAAGCTTGGTTATGATACTGATTATATTCGAAGTTTCCTGCAACTGAATTGTGGGAACTAAATACTTACAGAAAAATTGCTTTAACTTAAAACTTGAAAAATTAAATAAGTAAGGTTGATTCCAAATGTGGGTCTTTCACATTAAGGGTCAGTTTTACAGGTTCCAGGTAAAGATAGCTATCTTATCTGACAGATACTGAAACTATAGAAAAGTAGTCAAAATTCAAAATATTTCTTTGGCATTATTTGTCAGATCTAGTACATTATCGGAATTTTTCAACAGGCCCTTAGAAGTTCATTGGTAAGTTCATAAGGAACTAATTAAAAACATTTGAAAAATAACTCAAAAGATTCTATAGCTTCAAAAATTTTCCATGTTTGGTCCATTTAATTTTGTAAATACATATTATGAATTTATAACAAAAAGATGATGATACAGATTCAGTCTGAGAACCCATAGCCTTGGTTATTGCCGATCTTAATTTTAAATTATTGCGATCTAAATAAATAAAATGTCCGTCAACAGGATGTGACGTAGGAATTATACAAATTATAGAGAATTCCGTTTAATTTGTCAAACATTATCTTCATCTCAAAAATCTTGGAAATAGATCGATTTCATATTTCCGCATGACTATCATAGTACAACTTACATACTTCTCTTTTCATTTTAGAAAATAATAGATATTGTGTTACTTGCAAAAAAACTTGTGTAGATTAGGAAATTATGTGAACTACGACATAAAAGGTAACAAGAAACAATTCTCTTGATGTGTTACAAGCCTCATAGAATAAAATACATAAAAAGTTTTTAATGCATAAGTGCGTTTATGGGCACCGATCATTAGATACTTACAAATTAAAGTCAATAATGTTATTCGAGTAATTTTTAATCTTCTAAAGAGTTTTTAATCTTCCTCAATAATTTAGCGTATGTAGTACGTATATGGCTTAGGAATTATGTTCAAAGCTTAGCCTTACGAGTAATTGACGTTGGTGGCTGCTAAGTCTTGCTGTCGGCCATCAATCATCAGCCCGTTAGCCGGTAAACGTGCAGCGACGGACGTAAGCCCTTCTGTGTATGCCTCCCTGTGAACCAAAGAGGAACAGTATGCTGTGCACATTATATTTTCACTATATTCGCACGTGACTTCGTCAGCGTTTCGATGAAACTACCTCTATCCCATCATCATTAGCAGCAGAATAAGCACTTAGCTGATTTCCATCGCACACCACATGTCCTTAGAGCGACATGTCTTGTCTATTAGCTATATTTTAGAGCGAAAGCATGACAAAAAAAAGAACATTATATTTATTGATACTGAACACAAAATTACGCTCAACACATTGAAGTGTACTGTCTACCATGGGTATAATATTCCGACGTTCCATCGAGCGTGCATCCTTGAATCCGATGAAGATGTATTAATAAATGAAATGGAACAATGCAGTGTCTTTTCAAAAGCCAGTATTTAAGTCTTGCTTCTGACTCTATAAGTAACTCTTTAGTTCAGGTAAGCACGTATGATGACGAATGGATCCACCAAAACCTACAACAATAACATAAGTTGCATATCAACAACAAATCAAAATCTTCCCAAATCAATGTTCTCCCAAAATGAGGACCCGAATTTCAATAATTATATTATGTTTCCACTACACGCATAGAGGTGCGCAAACAAGGCGGGCTTATGGTAGTTCTGTAAACACCGAACGCATCCATCAACGAAGCTTAATGGCTTATCCAAATCAATTAGAAACTTGAGGCTTATGTTTAGTATCAGATCGCTTGTAGGTACTATGTTGGTGTGCGTTCCACGTCCGACAAAATGCTTGAATTTTTATCGATTGGTAAATAAGAAAAAAATAGAATTTTCTTCCACTTTCCTTATATCATGGCTATTTCGTTGCTACTAGAATTTTGTTTCAGGGTTATTAATCCAGAGCCTAATGTTCCGTCAAGCCAACTAAGCTATAGGCTTAGTTATGGATACATACAAAAAAAGTTATTTTTTAATCTTATTCCAACTGCCTATTTAGTTCTAGCATTTCTATTAAATAATACTTTTAATGCATGGTATAAATAATAATAGATTTCCTAAAAATTTGAAACAACAGATTTAGATACTGAGCACTAAATGGAATCAACATCACGCTTAACGAGCTAGCCATTGACACACAATAAACAATAATTAACTTCATAATCCGCGAGATCCGTCGCCTAGACTCCCTTAATTAATTTATTTATATTGCGTCAAAAATGTAAATAAATTAACATATGTCAAAGTGACACTTGTCATACAGATGTTGGCTTCCTTGATCACAATGATATATTATTCAATTTAAACGCTTTGAAAAAAAACCGACTCATCGGAATGTGATATTTAGAACATAATTATTCCAAAATACTTTAAATCTTTATGAACTAACACGACTTTGTAATAACCTATATAATGTTTATGATGTCTATAATCTTTGATATGAATTATTATTTCCTTTACATTTGTATTCCCAACAAAAGAAAGAATGAAAATGTTAATGAGATCGTTTGTTGCAGTTTGTTTGACAAAAAGTCTGCTATAAATATTGTCGAGTTGAAGTCTAGGATATCGATTTTTCAACGACTAGGTATCCTTTGGATTATATGATCAAAACACAAAATGGTTTATAAAGGAAGTTATTATAATAATCGTCATATAAATAAATAAGCTCTATGCTTGGTCAGTTAATTTTATCATCGCCACACGCTGTCGTCATTATGGGAGGAAATCAAAATGACTTTTATAGACATTCTCCACGTTTTATAAAGTTGAATCGCATAATAGTTACCTGTCTTAGCATAATAAGTTAAGTCTTCTGTGTTTTAGAAAACACATTCTGGTAGGCTATTATTAAAATATCTTTGGTACTCGTTACGGGTCCGTAGTCCTATAGACTGACAAACAGGTAACTGGGTTCATGAGGTCAGATGGGCAGTCGCTCCATGTAAAACACTGGTAGGTTTTCTAAACATTGTTGGAAAAGGTTAGGCAGATTAAATGCGTTCTAGAGAGATTAAAACTAAGTGCATTCACATTTATCAAATAAATTACATATCTTAAAAATATTATATGTAGGTACCTATACCTGTATAATAACTGCTTAGTATTTTTTATAGTTCATTTTGGCTGGTCCAATCAGACATATATTTTTTGCAAAGTTTCTATGAGTGCAATCAAAGGCTTGGCTTGTCAACAAAAACAAGTGCAGTAAGGCCGATACGATCAAAGCAAAAGTTTGGCCATTTCACTAAGTTACGCTTCAGATGACGTCGTCAATTTTTGCTTTTTGACGTCTCGTCGTGGAATCGACTTTATTTATTTACCTTCGGCATTTATTCTGATAGTAAAACGAAATGCACCTGTTTTATAAAGAAAAGTGCGATGACATGGTTACTTTAAGAACATCAAATGTTCTATACATATATCTAAGCGCCTAATAATCCCTCAATAATGATCTTGATACTCCAGATTAAGTTTTTTTGACATCGCTGAACCTATTAGTAAGTTTATTAAGCTTACAAAGTTACCTTATAGAAATAAAGTAAATTGGATCTGCATCTTTTTAACTGACCTCTCCAAAAGGAGGAGGCTCTCAATTCGGCAATTCGGATATTTGTTTCTTTTTCACTATTTTTTGTTATTGTTCCATACTTAAAAATAAGCATTATTATCTTGGAATTTACTACCAACGTAACCACACCAAACCTGTACCTACGTATAATAAGCGCTTAATTGAATTAAATTTTCACATTTCCCGAAGTCGTAACGACCGTGGCATGAGCACCAATAGTAGTTCCATTTTAATTGATTAAAACAGATCCACAGAATGGGAATCCACAGAATTTAAATTAAGTAATAGAAGTTAATGGAATTTAATGGAACTGTTATGAGTTATGAAAGTTGCTCAGTGACTTTAGCCTAGTTCCATAATAATTTGGAAATAACAATCTGAATCTAGAAAAGGTTTCTTATTAAAATATATAATTATCGTATTTGCCAATGTAGTTTTGATAGTTCATTTTATCTCAAGACATCTTTGCACTGTGAATCCAAGGAAATATAAGAAAAAAATGTGTGGATAATAATAAATTATTACAAAGTAACATAATACCATATAACAAAAACAACGCAATTAGTGTTATACTTTATGTTTCTTGTTGAGTTATTATTTACCTAAAAGCAAAGTCATCAAATTATGAAATTGAAAAAGAGAGACACTATTTTCAGATGAAGGTATATTTTGCTTATGGGGGCCAAAAAGAAAGTGTAGAAAATTCCCACGTTATAAATTCAAATCAAAATTCCGTTTATTGTTATTACTTGTTATGAGCAAACTAATTAATAGAAACGCAAACCTTATTTAGCTTAACATTGCATAACAGCTTAAACTGTTAAAAAAGTCATATTAAACTTATCGTTTAAGCATACCAAATAGGAGAGGTGATATTTTGAAAATAAAGAAATCTTAATGATAACATTATATTAGCTTCTAAAACCAGTATTTACGATTTCAATATGTCATCTATATATTCGAAGCTGACTTTAGAAAAATGCAAAACTAGGTGGGTAGTGTCCTTAAAAGTCAATTGATATCACAAGACAAAGGAATGCAGAATAGAATAAAAAATGTTATTATAAACATATTGTAATGTTTACAATATTTCGACTCCCACGTAAGAGGATTGTTTTCAAATCTGCTCTAGTTTCTTATTCTTCTTTTTGGTATATTTGATTTTATGATTCAAAATAAAACCTACCTGTGATGAAATGAAACATTTAGATGTCACATAAGACATCAGGGTCGGTTAAAATCATAAAGTCCTTGTCCAAATCGCATATTTCGCAAAAATATTGATTATTTTTAATATTAGGTATGATTGTTATGTTATGGCCAATGATTTATGTCGCTGTCAAATTAATTCGCTTGATAAGAGCTTAAGTGAAATATTTAGCAATGACATTAGTATTCGATCGAAAATCCGGTGGATAAGCTTAAAGTTAATTGGTCAAAAATTCCTTTGAATTCTTCTATGCAGTCACGTCATCTCAGATTGAGCCATCATTGTCAGTTTCCGCATAATATTTAATATTTTACGACCAAAATATGATCAATTAACATTCCTCTTAAGGCAATATGCCTATTTACAAATAAAATCTAATTTGAAAATTGAACCTAATGCAATTTGCTAATGATCGTTTTGTTGTTGTTGTAAAAAAAGTAGCTTAAAAGTTTCCGGAGCTTGAGTTTATAAGATGAGTTTTTTTCGTAAATCTCGGCGATCTGAGGTCATCGCATTTCGGCGGCCTTGCCCGGTCGCCGACCAACGATGACACTGCGACCCACGACATTTGCAACGAGCTCGTGTTTCGGATTACGGACATTCGATCTATAATAGAGCTTAATTCCAGCTCACAAGGTATAATTTTGAATGCCAGTATCATCTCGGTTTGAAACGTAGGCGTCTGAGTACTAATATTTGTTTGACAAAACACCTAAAACGTATAAATTGGAGCAGTGTTTAGCTAATGTGTCCAGTTTTTGTTCTAGAATGTTTAATGGAAATCCGTTTTTGTGACGCATTTGATCCAATTAAGTATGTGCTTTTGTGTTGTTTTGAAGTCAAATATTTGATTTCAAAGCATAATGATCTTATTTATTGACGTTTTTAAGTTTTTACTAAACATGTTTGTAAGTTTCTAAATCTGTATCAACATAATAAAAGAACGGTTATCTTCTCCTGTGTCATTTCTCTTACATTTTATTCGATAATAAAATCCAAAATATGTGTTTTCCGTCTATCGTAATAAATACTACACATTAGGGTGGGTCGATTTTCAATTTTTTTTTGATAAAAATCGTGGGTAGGTCTTAAAAGTTGCGTTATTGTCGTACTATTACAGGAAAAATATTAAAAAAAATATTCGATATAACTTTTAGCCCTCTACCGAGGCTCAAATATCTGAAAAATTGGTATTTTCTGCCTATAGTTCAAAAACCACAAAATATTTTGAAAAGATTTTTTTTCTTATTCTTGTTTTAGTTTGGTCTTATAAAGGCAACTACATCATGCAAAATCAGTTTTCTACATAATTCTACGATTTCTGAGTGGTTTCTAACATTACAATAATGACGGTTTGATACGCGTTACACGCGTATGTAGAATACGTATGTATATATTTTATATGTTTTATTTTTGTTCGTTAATGACAATTGAAGATCGTAATAAATGCTTTTTATCCTTAAAAATGAGTTTTTTTTTGGTGAATAACCATATTTAAATACAACTTTTCTTTGAATTTATGAAAATTTTGAACTCCGGTAGAGGGCTGAAAACAATATAAAATGAGAAAAATAAAAAAATAGTCTATTAGCTTATATTTTTACGCAACTTTTGAGACCCCCCCAGTTAAAATCCAACACAATTTGAAAAAATCGACCCACCCTACTACACATATTCGTAGATAAATTTTACCTAATAGTCAGAAGTCGAGATTAGTTCGGCTAGTTTTGTACAGTTCGACATCTCTCGATTAAAAATACATAGTTTTATCGAATCCAGTGGTAAACAATTTTGTCTATAAATACCATATTTCTAAAAAACAAGCTATTTTCAAAAACAAAACCCGACACGTGTATAATCCTATCTCGTGATAAATAGTTTTAAATTACAATAATTTATAATAAAGCGCCCGTTTTATACGATTTCTAGTCGATTATGTAATAGAATCGATTATTTTGCTAAATATGGATGGTACAAAAACTAGATTACTTGTAAATATGTTTTGAAACATCATCAACATGTAAAGGTTAGCTTATACAGGTAGTGGCGAATTCTGAAAACATATTTTTTGAAGAATTATTCTTGCATTAAGAATCCAATGTAAATAGAGCAATTATGTGATGCATTCTTATAAATTTGTGAATAGATGAGGATACGATGTAATTTAGAATATCATCTTTGTTTAATAGGTAATGGAATAAATTCTTTATTACTTATGAAATGATGCATTTGTGTATGTATTTTTTGGCAAATGTGGCACAGAAAATATCTTTTGATGAAAATTTACAAATCTAGGTAATTAAAAACTATTTTTAAATACTATTGATGAGCGGCCTTGCGAACCTTATTATAACAGATGAAAAAATGACAAATCATTCAAACTTAATAACAGAGAACAACCATGTTTGATATTATTTAGAGCAATATCAATCTTAAACTTTTGGACACATTCTAAGCTGTCAAAATATTTAATAAAGCTACCGGTACAATAACTTTCCAAGAAATTCAAAGCGGTTCACACTTGACTATCATCGCACCTTTTGACCTAGACCTTTGTCGGCGCGATTCTGAGTAACCTGCTCTTTACTGAGCCTATTCTGACGTTTGATGGCTATTGTATAGTATTGTGATGTCTGTCTGTCTATCTATTAAACACACATTTTTAAATAGATATTAGTATTTGTCAGTAAAAAATCTAACGTTCGTATCAAGAAGCTTGCCAAAAAATAAAATTCCGTTACTTAAGATAAATCTTAAAAGCTTTAAGAAATGGGTCAGAAAATTGTTGGAGTTCCGTGATGAGAACTTAAAACTATTCGTCACAAACTATAGTTACAATTATTATGAATAAAAAATATTAGGCAGTATGTTAAGTGCCTTATGTATAAAATGTTTTGTTTTCATGATTATAAGCGAAAGATCTAAAAAGGCTTGCCATAAATATAATCTTCCATTGGTATATTGGCGTCATAATAGCTTTTTTAGGAATACATAAATGCATTGACCTGTGTTTATCATTTAAGGTGTCAACGAGACAATATATGTATACTGTCTACTCTATTCTACATAGCACCTACTTAATAACAAACTCTTAAAATCAATTCTTGCTTATGGAATTATAACTGGAAATTATTCTACAAAACTGCGCCGTTGTGATAAAGTTTTTGGGTCAGTTTGTGTCGCAGATGACAGCGAATACTTAATGCTATGCTAATGTAAAAGTGAAATGTAAAAATAGACTTCGAAAAATCCAGCTCTTAATTCCAAGTTCCGTACTTTCCACTTCGAAGATCATCAAGGTCGTCATTTATAACTTTAGTAGCTTAAAACCAAATCTGTGATTTTATTATATTTTTAGCATTAACGAGTAGGACGCGAAACACATAAATTCAAGAAATTATGACCGTATTTCTTATTTAGACTTGAAGTCATTAGTCACTGTACACGAATGCATTTTATTATCAGGTCCTGTTCTATACCTACATAAGTTTTCGTTCAGTTTGGTACATTAACACCTGACGGGCCCACGGCCCGAGTGCAAGCATATCGATGTCAGAAAATAAACAACAACTTAGAACAACATACCGATTAATGTTTTTTTCGCATCTGACACAGAATCAATGATTGATATCTCACTTACAACTGACTAATCCAGGCTTCAGTGAATTATGTTTGTTCGTAAATGTACACTCACGGCGAATGGTGTGTTAATCAATGTTTACTGTTAGCAATGAAGGTTCAAACTTATAATTATCGCTCATTCAAATACAATAAATTACCAAAACATATGATTGATATTTTAATTTCGGACGCCTAACTGTTTAGTGAATTCGATGACCTGAAGTTCTCAATGTTTTAGAAAATAGCCGTAACTCAAACAATAGAGGTTATTCCAAAAAAGACAAAAAAGAAATGGCCTATTATTGGTAGTAATAAATCGGGCACATTAATACTGTCCATCAGCAAAAACTGGGTATTGTTCGCTTTGACGTGAATGATAGAGGATCTCACCGTTATTTTTGGTGATATAGGTACACTTGATCTTTGCCCACGGAATAGGTGTTACACCGTTAACCATTGTTGATTGTATCACATAATGATCCGTTTGCTGACCACTTAGTTGCCACTGTCGGTAAACTAACACACGGAATTCAGGCCTTGCGATTTGACTAAATAAGGCCAACAATTTATTAAAATAAGTAGACTTTTTTTTCCAAATTATATACATCATCCAGAATTGATATCCCTTGGAAAGAGTGTTGTCATAAACAATAATTAGGGTCCCATTATTAAATTCAATCTCGCCCGAATGTCCATAAATTGACGCGAATAAAACCACTATTTTGTAATGCTAAATTTGAGACTTCGATCGGTTTTAATGCGCGGATCCGGCGTCATACTCAATAACAGCTCGTTCGTGGTCCATTACTGAGAACAGGAATCTGTAATGTTCAGAATGTGCAGGCTATTAATTTTGGTTCGCGGGCGGATGTCGCGAAGGCGTCGCTCGGCCGCGGCTGGCGTCTCGCGCAGGCGCCATGGCTGCCGCGCCGCGCCGCGCTCGCGCATAAATATCGTAGCCTTATTGTTGCACCCCGATCAAGGAGTAAACAACGTTGGAACGATTCCGTGGCCTGGCCAGTTTTGGTGACATATCGAATACATTTAATATACCACATTCCTTCAAACCTGTTCATTAAAATTAGTCTTTTTGATCACATTAATTCATTTTGATCGATAATTAGCATTTTCGCGGACTTTGCTGAGTTAATTGTATTTATTTGAAACTAATAAAACTTCTTAGTTCATTTTATTTTATTTTTTTAACTCTTATGTTTAAAGAGACAAAATGTGATAAGTAGAACAGAAATTCCTGATTATTTTTGCAGGATTTGTGATTGGCATTTCGTTAAACTAACACGAGACGGGTACTTATAACACGAGATAGATAATTCTTTCATTATTACCTTTTTAGGTGCTGTTATTTCAACACTTTACACTTTCAAAAACAAAGGTTTTCCATGGCAATAATTCATGTAGTAAGTATCTACTATAAAGAAGGTTACTTTATATATTTACGTCAAAATTATTTACAAGTTCTATTATCATTATTTTTTTGCTCATAATGAGCACATTTTGTCGCCATAAAAGATCACCTAACGAACAAGGAAATGGCAAATATATCAATCTTCCATTAGTTATAAATACCATTAATATTATCATAATTAAATGGCAAATTAAGCAGCGGCTGTTAATCATTGGATTGTCGGGCCCTTAATTATCTCATTCTTATCTTAATCCTCATACATTTATAATCTCTGACGTAATTTATTTAAAATTGATTTGTAAGGCAAAACTAATTTTGCTATGATAAATCAATTAATTTTGATCCCACCAAAAACATAAATGTGAAAAATGAAAGCCAAGTTCAATACAAAACCTATGATTGGTTGTGGGCTTCGCCGCAAAAATAATGGAGATCTAAATGAGTACCAAGTTCTGTACAAAATCAAAATATGTATTTATAGGAACAAGATTTGACTTGGCCAGTTTTCATTACCTCAGTTATTAATGAAATATATATAAAACATTTTTTAATCCTGATAAAAACTGGCCAAGTCATATCTTGTTCCTATAAATACATATTTTGATTTTGTACAGAACTTGGTACTCATTTAGATCTCCATTATTTTTGCGGCGAAGCCCACAACCAATCATAGGTTTTGTATTGAACTTGGCTTTCATTTTTCACATTTATGTTTTTGGTGGGATCAAAATTAATTGATTTATCATAGCAAAATTAGTTTTGCCTTACAAATCAATTTTAAATAAATTACGTCAGAGATTATAAATGTATGAGGATTAAGATAAGAATGAGATAATTAAGGGCCCGACAATCCAATGATTAACAGCCGCTGCTTAATTTGCCATTTAATTATGATAATATTAATGGTATTTATAACTAATGGAAGATTGATATATTTGCCATTTCCTTGTTCGTTAGGTGATCTTTTATGGCGACAAAATGTGCTCATTATGAGCAAAAAAATAATGATAATAGAACTTGTAAATAATTTTGACGTAAATATATAAAGTAACCTTCTTTATAGTAGATACTTACTACATGAATTATTGCCATGGAAAACCTTTGTTTTTGAAAGTGTAAAGTGTTGAAATAACAGCACCTAAAAAGGTAATAATGAAAGAATTATCTATCTCGTGTTATAAGTACCCGTCTCGTGTTAGTTTAACGAAATGCCAATCACAAATCCTGCAAAAATAATCAGGAATTTCTGTTCTACTTATCACATTTTGTCTCTTTAAACATAAGAGTTAAAAAAATAAAATAAAATGAACTAAGAAGTTTTATTAGTTTCAAATAAATACAATTAACTCAGCAAAGTCCGCGAAAATGCTAATTATCGATCAAAATGAATTAATGTGATCAAAAAGACTAATTTTAATGAACAGGTTTGAAGGAATGTGGTATATTAAATGTATTCGATATGTCACCAAAACTGGCCAGGCCACGGAATCGTTCCAACGTTGTTTACTCCTTGATCGGGGTGCAACAATAAGGCTACGATATTTATGCGCGAGCGCGGCGCGGCGCGGCAGCCATGGCGCCTGCGCGAGACGCCAGCCGCGGCCGAGCGACGCCTTCGCGACATCCGCCCGCGAACCAAAATTAATAGCCTGCACATTCTGAACATTACAGATTCCTGTTCTCAGTAATGGACCACGAACGAGCTGTTATTGAGTATGACGCCGGATCCGCGCATTAAAACCGATCGAAGTCTCAAATTTAGCATTACAAAATAGTGGTTTTATTCGCGTCAATTTATGGACATTCGGGCGAGATTGAATTTAATAATGGGACCCTAATTATTGTTTATGACAACACTCTTTCCAAGGGATATCAATTCTGGATGATGTATATAATTTGGAAAAAAAAGTCTACTTATTTTAATAAATTGTTGGCCTTATTTAGTCAAATCGCAAGGCCTGAATTCCGTGTGTTAGTTTACCGACAGTGGCAACTAAGTGGTCAGCAAACGGATCATTATGTGATACAATCAACAATGGTTAACGGTGTAACACCTATTCCGTGGGCAAAGATCAAGTGTACCTATATCACCAAAAATAACGGTGAGATCCTCTATCATTCACGTCAAAGCGAACAATACCCAGTTTTTGCTGATGGACAGTATTAATGTGCCCGATTTATTACTACCAATAATAGGCCATTTCTTTTTTGTCTTTTTTGGAATAACCTCTATTGTTTGAGTTACGGCTATTTTCTAAAACATTGAGAACTTCAGGTCATCGAATTCACTAAACAGTTAGGCGTCCGAAATTAAAATATCAATCATATGTTTTGGTAATTTATTGTATTTGAATGAGCGATAATTATAAGTTTGAACCTTCATTGCTAACAGTAAACATTGATTAACACACCATTCGCCGTGAGTGTACATTTACGAACAAACATAATTCACTGAAGCCTGGATTAGTCAGTTGTAAGTGAGATATCAATCATTGATTCTGTGTCAGATGCGAAAAAAACATTAATCGGTATGTTGTTCTAAGTTGTTGTTTATTTTCTGACATCGATATGCTTGCACTCGGGCCGTGGGCCCGTCAGGTGTTAATGTACCAAACTGAACGAAAACTTATGTAGGTATAGAACAGGACCTGATAATAAAATGCATTCGTGTACAGTGACTAATGACTTCAAGTCTAAATAAGAAATACGGTCATAATTTCTTGAATTTATGTGTTTCGCGTCCTACTCGTTAATGCTAAAAATATAATAAAATCACAGATTTGGTTTTAAGCTACTAAAGTTATAAATGACGACCTTGATGATCTTCGAAGTGGAAAGTACGGAACTTGGAATTAAGAGCTGGATTTTTCGAAGTCTATTTTTACATTTCACTTTTACATTAGCATAGCATTAAGTATTCGCTGTCATCTGCGACACAAACTGACCCAAAAACTTTATCACAACGGCGCAGTTTTGTAGAATAATTTCCAGTTATAATTCCATAAGCAAGAATTGATTTTAAGAGTTTGTTATTAAGTAGGTGCTATGTAGAATAGAGTAGACAGTATACATATATTGTCTCGTTGACACCTTAAATGATAAACACAGGTCAATGCATTTATGTATTCCTAAAAAAGCTATTATGACGCCAATATACCAATGGAAGATTATATTTATGGCAAGCCTTTTTAGATCTTTCGCTTATAATCATGAAAACAAAACATTTTATACATAAGGCACTTAACATACTGCCTAATATTTTTTATTCATAATAATTGTAACTATAGTTTGTGACGAATAGTTTTAAGTTCTCATCACGGAACTCCAACAATTTTCTGACCCATTTCTTAAAGCTTTTAAGATTTATCTTAAGTAACGGAATTTTATTTTTTGGCAAGCTTCTTGATACGAACGTTAGATTTTTTACTGACAAATACTAATATCTATTTAAAAATGTGTGTTTAATAGATAGACAGACAGACATCACAATACTATACAATAGCCATCAAACGTCAGAATAGGCTCAGTAAAGAGCAGGTTACTCAGAATCGCGCCGACAAAGGTCTAGGTCAAAAGGTGCGATGATAGTCAAGTGTGAACCGCTTTGAATTTCTTGGAAAGTTATTGTACCGGTAGCTTTATTAAATATTTTGACAGCTTAGAATGTGTCCAAAAGTTTAAGATTGATATTGCTCTAAATAATATCAAACATGGTTGTTCTCTGTTATTAAGTTTGAATGATTTGTCATTTTTTCATCTGTTATAATAAGGTTCGCAAGGCCGCTCATCAATAGTATTTAAAAATAGTTTTTAATTACCTAGATTTGTAAATTTTCATCAAAAGATATTTTCTGTGCCACATTTGCCAAAAAATACATACACAAATGCATCATTTCATAAGTAATAAAGAATTTATTCCATTACCTATTAAACAAAGATGATATTCTAAATTACATCGTATCCTCATCTATTCACAAATTTATAAGAATGCATCACATAATTGCTCTATTTACATTGGATTCTTAATGCAAGAATAATTCTTCAAAAAATATGTTTTCAGAATTCGCCACTACCTGTATAAGCTAACCTTTACATGTTGATGATGTTTCAAAACATATTTACAAGTAATCTAGTTNACATTTATGTTTTTGGTGGGATATCATTACTTTTTGTAAAGAAGCAGATTTAGATTTAATTTTTTTTCTTGCGTTTCCGCTGTATAGTTTTCTTTTTAGGATTTCGTACCCAAAGGGTAAAATGGGACCGTATTACTAACCATATCTCATAAACCGTGATAGCTAGAAATNAGGGTAAAATGGGACCGTATTACTAAGCCTATCTCATAAACCGTGATAGCTAGAAAGCTGAAATTTTCACAAATGATGTATTTCCGTTGCCGCTATAACAAGAAATACTATAAATTTAAAAAATATTAAAATTAGGGGGGGTCCCTATACAATGAACGTGTGACGTTGTATGGGGACCCCCCCTATTTTTTAACTTTTTTTTGTTTTCAGATTTTTTCCTACGCTTACACACAATTACCGAGCTAGATTCCAAATTTCATATTTCTAGGTTGTCTGGAAGTAGGTTAGGTTTAGGTACTATAAGTCAGTCGGTCAGTGGGAATTTTCGACTTTTTGGACCTTCATATCTTTATAACCGTTTGAGCTAGCTTCATGAAATTTGGGCTTCTAGGTGTACTCATGGACATAATGAAACACACGTAGTTTCAAGTGTTTACGTTAAATAGGTTCTGAGTTATGCAGGGGTAAAAAGTGGCCCCAAATGGTTCCTGTAAATATACACGTGGCGCTTGCCAGCCAGTCTGCTTGAACTTGGCTTGACACGCTGCCGCGTGTCTAGATAAATAAGCGAAGTGTTGCATTCTTGTGAGAGGTCGTTTTTTGTTCGTACGTGGAATTTATAAAAGATTCATTGAGAGTTTAATAGGTACAGGAAGATATGAGTAAATAACTCTTGAAAAGGTGGCCTCGATTGTGACGGTACTTCTGGATAAATCCAAATCGTTTCATAGAAACCTTTGCTTTATATTTTTGATTGAAACCGCATTATGAGATTGGAATAGAATGTTCTGAGCCGATGCGCACGATTTGCTTTTAAAGTTTATATATTTTCATATTATATTACTAGTGAGCAACTGTCGTGGTTTCCGTGTTAGAAAAAAGTTGCCGTAGATTTTCTTAGTGGGGTTCTGTATAAATAATTAATGGAATTGTTGCTAATATTATACATCTGTTATTAGGGTTGTAGGTCCGTTCATTTGTTTATTGCAAAAATATATCCATAAGATAATACAAAAAAAAAATAGGGAGAACATAAGTGTTACGGAAATAAATACGTAGTTTTTTAAACTTCGAAAATAAAATAAGTAAAATACTATTTCTGTGACCAAAATACTGTTATTTCTCAATCAAATGGCATGTGGTATTTTATTAAACTATTTATTATTATTTTTAGTCTTAATTATCAATAAATGTTATTTAGATTGTGTATAATATTAATGGATCTATTTATGTGATGAATACATTAGGTATTTTACAAAATGGATTGATGTATTTAATTAAATATTATAAAAGCAATATAACATTTCCATAACAAAGATTTGTTATAATATATTTCCTTGATCTAAATAATTGATGCTACTCGTTGTCAAGAATGGTACAATAACAATTAAGGTCAAAATTAATATCAAAAATAATTGACAAGATTGATTCTCAATCAAAAGTTTTTAAATGCAAATTCTATATCCTCCAATTTAATGCTTATTATATTATATGCAATAATAAAATGTCAGTCTATCGGCAAAAACATTACGGGTTAAAAATTGGTCATAAAACAGCAGGGGTGTCAATTATTTTATAATTTTGGCTTTTTTTAGTTCTTTTCACAAGGGAAGACGTCATGTGGTAGGAATATATTTTTAATTTTAAATATTTAATTATACTGAACCGCAAGATTAATTCTTAATGAAAACAAAGTCAATCAATATTAAAGGAATGATTAATCAGTTTAGAAGTATAATGTGTGAACAATTATTGTAGGAACTTGATCGCTAATTAATTATAATCAGTCGGTAGCGCTTTTATGAGCCAATTAATGTTACTCTTATGAAAACAGAAACTGGCTGATTGATTTTAACAAAAATAACATGTGTGATACACGTAATTAAATCTGAAGTACACATGCTTTTTATAGCCACGAGGCTAAGTATAAGAATTAAGTTTTTTGCTACATCTTGGAAGTAAAAGTAAACTTCTAAAGCTCTTCATAAAATATGTGTTATTGATTTACGTTTTCATTTTTCGTAACCACATTGCGGTATTCTGACAGCTCCATAATCAAGTTGACAAGCGTGTAAAATGCTATACCAACTTCTTATTTATTTTTTTGTGGAACAACAGTCGTTCATCAACACTGTTGCACAAAAGTTCAAAATTGTATTCGTCTTTTTTGAAAACAGAACCCTAAATTTCATATAAGTCGTATTTAGAACAAAAAGAGGAAGACTT
The DNA here is from genome assembly GCA_002382865.2 of Heliothis virescens. NCBI lineage: Eukaryota > Metazoa > Arthropoda > Insecta > Lepidoptera > Noctuidae > Heliothis > Heliothis virescens. Next base: position 11,075,566 of record NWSH02000517.1, read on the forward strand.
AAAATAAATGTCATGGTTGGTGGGCGCGACACACGGTGCCAAAATCTCGAGTAAGGACGGCCGCGAAGGTCGCATTCCGTTGTCAAGTTTATTTCTTTTTTCCAAAGAGCCGATGCTCCCCAATAAACTGGCAGGTTGAGGGTCGATCACATCGCCAACAGATTCTGGCAGTTTCTGATGAAACCTGCTCCAACAATAAAAGGGAACCCAAATTACTGGCAATCAGTGAAATGATCATTAAAACGTTGACGCTTCTTTCCGGACCCGAGCAAAACGATAAAATTATTGTTTTTATTAAGATTTTGGCCAATTTGTCAAAGTTGGTCTTGAAATCAGCAAGAGTTCCTGTGGAGGAAAATTTTGTCTTATAAGCCATAACAGGTAGGTAATACAATGACTTCAGAGATTTTACTCTGAAAAGATCGGACTGAAGTAGATCAAACGTTGCATAAGTGGCAAGAGGAATGTTAAAAACAATTTACTGTAACATAATCTGATATTTTATATGAAGATCGTATAAAAATCGGTCGTTGCTTAATTCAACTAATATTTTATACGAGATCAGTTTCTTGGGGTCTTTCACTTGGCGAGTTTGTTGCAATGTCATATTAATAAATATTTTACGACATCATAATAGCGGCTCGATCTCTCTTTAAAACTATGTAATTATAAGTATTAATTGCTGGATCATAAATATAAATGACAGTGAATTCTAAATAATATTCCATTTAACTATTAATGGAATGTTATCATTTAAACATCGTAGGAATATAACAATTTGATTGCTTCAAAGCTAAATTGCTTAACATCATGAGTTTAATGCCATTTGCAGATATTTGTCAAAGCTGAATTGAGATCGACCTTTGATGAACTCTCAAACGATTAAAGGTATGAAAGTTGAGCTAAATGAGTAGAAAAGATGAATAGTTTGATGAAAATAGTGAATCAAGCTTTTGGAATGAAACTTAAAAAAAATATAGCGTGGTTGGCAGAGCTGCAACTAACAACTTAGTAACCACTTTAAGGGTAAGACATTAAAATCTTTAAAAATCTTTAAAAGCATAAAAATAAAACAAAATACTTTTAAAGAATATTGAGAATCAATTGTAGTAATTATTGTGCAGTTAAAAAATAATTGATAACACCTTTATTAATTTAATTAATACAGCCATATCACAGCCATATGGAAGGGTATACGGGGTCATTGAACTGTAAAAAGTAACTTAAATGAATGTTCAAAAGTAAGCACGTGGATACCTGCAACAAAAATGGATTCAGGAAAAACTTATAAACAAAACCCTATACATGACAATACTACAAATATTAGCTTAGGAAATTAAAACAATATTTCGAAGTTATCAAAGCAAAAATGATGAAACTGAAGAGCCAATTGAAACCCACAATTGTTTGTTTAAGTGAAACATCAATAACGTATTTGGAAAATGAGTAACAAAAAGCACACAACCGATGCATAGAAGTTTATTTTTTTGTATATTAAGAGATGCATTTTTTTGTTGTTTTGTTTGAGTTTACGTATCACAATTAAAAGCTAAATGAAAATTGCTTTACGATCCGAAGATAAGTTCTGTTTTTGGTATGTACCCTGATTCAAAATTGCACTTCTTTTTCTTAGGGTTAGGTCTATCTCGTGACGGGGTCCACTTTACGTATTCTTCCACTTCGCTCTATCCTGGACATCTCCTTCTTCGAGTTTACAGTTTTCCATATCATTCTTTACAACACTTGTCCACCGTAGTTTCGTTCTGTCTATGCACCTTTCACCGGGGTATTAAACAATATATTAAAATTTTCTGCCAAACTACGAAGAAGCAAGTAAACTCGTAAATACATGAAAATCCCGAACAATCATGTCGTGAAAGAACATTACTAAATATTTATGTATCATCTGCGTAGTTCCTTAAATCTGAGGGTCGTGACCTAATGAAGTGTCACCTTCTCCGTGGCCTTTACTCACTATCGCTATATTTAGCGAAGCGCACTTTATTGTTGATCCCTCTGTGAATACGACTGACGAACTTCGCACTCTCGTAGGACACGCGACTTTCTAGGTGAAGGACCGATATGAATAGAGGTCGAAAATACTGAGATTTTATCTATTTACTAAGTGACTGGTAAATTGTAGTTTAAGTTGGTAATTATTTGATAAGATGTGACCAGTATGATAGTGTCGTAAAAATGTATATACAGTGTTTTCTTTATAATAAAATATACCTAATGAGTAAAAATAACACAAAAGCATTCTTTGAACCAGGTATAGATCCATTACTAACACTCAAAGTCGGTTGCAGAATGAATATAACTGTTTGATGATCAAGCATCGAGTTTTCAATTCTGCATCACATGTTTGTCGTAAGTAAGCACGTGGATAAAGCCTGTGGATAAACTTTAGTAAATTGAGTAGGCATCACATAAAAAACAATGTTTTTTCTATTTCTACAGCAGGACATTATTTATTAACTAACCTGATTCTGCCCACGAAGGTCTAAACCGACATTAAATATGAAGTAACGTATGAAGGACAAGATGACAATTGGCTTGGATGAAAACAGACAAATTTATGTTAATTCCATTGTATACAATAATGGATGCTTAAAATACGAGGTGCAAGAAATATTGCGTTCGTTTGCTTAAATTATACCGTTCTCACATAGAAATATTGGAATATTTTGTTCATGTAAACATTAGGTATAGCTAGCTAGACAAAAAATAGAATCTACCAAAACAGGTCAGATGTTAATGAACTGCTATTAGTAAGTTTATTTTTTAAAGTAAATATTTTTAATTTTACAATGACAATTTTCAGTTAAGGTGCCTGCCTATGAGTAAGCTGCCTTGTTGATCGGAAAAGGTTTGATCGCTGTTTCATATTAAAGACATAGATATCATATTACAATAAAAATGCTGTGGAACTTCAGTGAAAATATTACTATTGATAAAATAAGCATTCTGAAGAAATGAAAGAAGAAAGAATATATTATATTATGGGCATTACTCAGATAATGCTTTGTTTAAACAAAAAAACTTAGTCATCAATAAATACATAAGAGTATCTCACAATACACTTGATGTCAAAAGTGTATTGACGCGCATGCGTTGACACGAGAACACAAAAAGTATATGGAAACATGAAGTTGATGACGAATCCTGATCAATGATACTTTATTGTTGCATTAAAGCCTAATTTGTATAAAGCAAACAAAACAAACGTTGCTTTGTTTTATCTTGTTGATTTTTCTTGTTTATAAATTCATACTAATTTCCAACTTAAGCTTCCAAATTAAGCAAGCGTGTGTTTGATTCAAAGTATTAATCGTTTGTAGCAGAAAGCTTATAGATAATATAATCAGAAGACATGATGGAAAAGGAACCTGAAATTGCAGTTTCAGTTTTGAAAAATTGAAACTGTAATTTCAGCTTTCCGTTACGTACCTACTTTCTTTCTTTTAAGATTTATTTTTTATTTTATAGATAACTTTAAACTGTAACAGTGCATTCATACTTGCAAGTTTATTCCGCGCGTTTTATAACCGCAGATTTTTGTCGCTCGTATGCGCGCGACAGAAAGCAATTGATAATCCAAACACCACCCACATCAACTAATCGAAAATTAACTAATTTAAAAGCGCTGTTAGAACGAATTGCGATTAAATGTAGGTAAGTATTTCAATATAAATAAACAATACTTATAATATTTTTCTACGAATCCATTATCTTCTATTTAGCGCTAAGGTGACATGTCAAGATCAGAATACCTATACTTATAGGAAATATATTGTTTACTAAACTTCGAGGAAAACTTTATACCTAAAATACCATACTGTGACTGTTACACATCTAATTAATATTTAGGCGCCATCGAACTAATAATCGTATTGCTTTTGCGGTTTTTTGACATTTTATGTGAATTAAAAACAAGAATTCACAATCATTTTAAGCAAATAAAATGTTTGTCTAAGTCAATATTGGTTTCGTGGAAGTAATTTTTAATGATTCGTGTGGTGCCTATGGTATGGTCGCACTGTCCGGACAATGGCACGTGCTAGCCGGAGTGTAGCTTACCTACACGATATTCCTTATTTGGCATCAAATATAAATAGAAAAAAAAAAAATATTTTTATCTATATATCTATATACATATAATAAAACAGTAAAAAAATCGTGTGTGTACATTTAATATTTTTACAAAACAAAATATATAGGGTTATTAGAAATTGAAAGAAGAGTAAGAATTCGAAAAAAAAATTTTGTCTGTTTGTATGTTTGAATGTTTGTTTGTTTGTTTGTTTGTACACGCTAATCTCAGGATCCACTGGACGGATTTAGATGAAACTTGGCAGACATATAGCTTATATATCAGAATAAC